>OZ024832.1:12858514-13115834 GCA_964016985.1 Anodontia alba
CCCGGAATATAAGATTTTTCCCTTTTATATAAGATGTATCCCGAGAATACAACTTTAAGGCGGGCGAAAGAAACGCTTTTTATCAACATTCTTAGGCCGAAATTGAATATTACCAAGTGATAGGGATACATGCCATCAGGGTATTCATTGACCAGACTATGATAATACTGTTGTTTAACAATTTGAAACGTAACATTACTTATGCCGGAAAATCTGTTAGAACAGTGAAACCACGGTAGAAGTTTACAAAATATACAGAATCGTGTGGCGATATCGGACTTTCTTGATTTTATATATATATATATATATATATATATATATATATATATATATATATATATATATATATATATATATATATATATATATATATATATATAAACTATGACATCATGAATAGGCGCCTATTTAAATATATTGAACATTTTAACCAAAAAAGGGAAAAAATTCAGATAAAAAAATCTTATACTTTTCTTTTTTATTAAACATAGATTGTGGGTACTAGTTAGAACCGCCTCGGTGAGGTGGTTCTAACGTGTAACCGCAATCTATGTTTTTAGCAGAAAAAGCAAAAATAATGCTTATCCCAGTAAACACCAGTTTTAATATACAAAAGTGTTTTAAGGGGGTCAAAATTATATTGGCGTGTTTTTATGATGACATATGCAATAATCAATAAATCGAATATTCACACATACAGAAAGTGGACTAAACAAGTACAACTTGTTATCGGATGAAAAGACAATGAAAATGAAGAAAGTCTAACACAGATTACCCACGTAAGTTGTTAAATTCAATAATACACCTTTCCACCTTGAATACTGTCCACTGCGCCAGTAATGACGTACTGTCTCATCAGCTATCTGTATGTAAAGGATATGAGCAGCCGGGGACTAGCATTTCCTATACAATTGCAATGTACGCACTGCAAAGACTCTTAAAAGTTTGCGCTTCCGCACAGGCTGATGTCTTTGCTGCCTCAAAACCGTTTGGATCCTTGGCTTTCCACCGTCTGCATGGATGCTCAGGCGGATTTGAGACTTCGCTGGGCGCATATGCAATATTGTGAGAAATGTTGTGCCCTGGCTCACAAAAAATTGCGGACACCCATCAAAAATTCCAGTCACGGAATACAGCCACCACAAAGCACCGAATAAGGTATTAATGATCGGAAACGTTACCATTACGAAAACATGCCTATTCAAATGAATAGATCATTTCGATGGCTCAGCGCAAAACTAGGCTAAGTCCATATTTTTTCAAAATATGTTTTATTATAAATTCTGAACATCTATCACATTCTCTTTAATCTGTGAAAACATTTTGAATGTATTCCAAGTATTTGCAGAGATATTTAATTTTTAAGAAAATATGCTAAGTCAAAATGATTTTATTTTCAGTGCAAAACTATATCTAAGTAGAGTTAGCTATAGTTTTGCGCTAATGATTTTAGAAAATTCAAGACAGCTGTTAGTGCAAAACTATTACTAACTTGACTTAGATAGGGTTTTGCATTAAGCAATGATACCATGGATCATAATGATTTTTAGAATTTTTTTTTATTTTGCCATATAATTATATAAAGTGTTTTTTTGTTGTTTTTTTTTTTTAAATAAATGCAATTAAAGCAGGGGGGGGGGGGGGGGGGGGGGAAGAAATTTATTGGAAAAAAGAAAAAAAAAAAAAAAAAAAAAAAAAAAAAAAAAAAATCAAAGTCAGTACATGTACTTGTCCTTGACCTTCAGAATGACTTTCTGAAGTTTATTTCCCACCGAAATTTGAAATTTACAGAAGAAAACAAGGTGAGTAGCAATTTTTATTATCTTAGTTAAGTACCTTTTCTAAGGATGTAGCTATCAAAGTAAGAAATTATTTGATGAAGGTCAAAAAGCACATGTTATTTGTGTGAACAATGAGTGGGTGGGGTAGGCCAAAAAATTTAAATGCAGCAACATATCATATCATATGGTAAAACCGTCAGTTCACATGTTTGAATTTATTATGTGAAAAGTCTGCAAAGATTATTCACCTAATAAGTTGCAAATAGACAAAAATGGTCTATATTCTTTGACTGAAACCAAATTTTTCATGGCCGGCCTCAGTGGCTCAATTGAATGACCAGGAGGTCACGGGTTCGACCCCCACTGAGGTCGGCAACATTCTTTGGTGGAGATTGACCATGAAATATTTTCTGCGCTCATTCTCTCCCTTCCGCTGATTCAGGAAGGGCAGTTGTCAGTTTCTGGCAAAAGAATGTGCACAATAGAGGACTAAGCCTGCACCCAGTAAATGTGTGGTTAGGTAAACTGGCTGCGCTCGACATGACCCAATTGGATTGACTGGGCCATAAAACCTCCACACACAAGCAAACAAATTTTTCATGAGAACAAACATGATTGAAACATTCTTCAAAAGCAGAATCTGATGTATAGCAACGTGGAGCCTAAACAGCAACAACAACAACAACAACAACAACAACAACCCATACTTCATCAAAAATACCTTATTTATTCAAATATATGTCCCAGGGGTGTTGCAATTTAAAGTGATTGTATACACTGAATCCAAATTTGGGTCAGCAGTAAGATATTTTGATGTCCCAAACTCAATTTTGCATGGCATATTCTCCTAGAAAAAGTAGGAGAAGGCATTTATTGGAGAAAAGGGCTTTTATTAAAATCAAACATGGTATTATCTGGTCCTTTATTGATCTTGGTCTGGACACATTCAATTATGCTGGTGTAGTGTTGGGGATTGGGGCAGTTTAACATAAAGCAGATCATAGCTCAGGAGAAGGAGAATGAGAATAATTTTGGGATAATTTTTCTTATTTCTCCGTAAAAATGAATATTGTGGGTATGTATTTCTCCATAAAAATGTGTGTTGTGCACATTTGTTAGAATTGACTCATTGAGGTAATTCTAGAAAGAATATGCAACATATAATCATTTCTCACAAGAAATAGGAAAAAAATGTCTCAACTCTTAAAATGCCAATCCCAGCTAAAGCAGAATGATTTTGGGATACTTTTTCTTAAAAATGTATGTTTTAGGTACTTATTAGAATTGCCTCGGCTCATTTAGTCAATTCTAATAGGTATTTGCAACATGCACTTCTACCATTAAGTAAGAAAAAAATATTCTAAAATCCTTAAAATGCCAGTCATGACAAACAGAATGATTTTGGGATATTTTTTTCCATTAAAAAGTAAATTGTGGGTTAGAATCACCCACCATATTTCTAATTTAATTAGAAATAAGGAAAATTATATTTTAACCCTTAAAATACCAATCACAACTATCGCAGATGGCATTTTGTTTATATTCTTAGTTTTCATATTTTTTAGAGAAAATCATGATTGACATTTCATGTGGATTGTTAGGTGGCAGAGAACTGACATGGACGGTCAAACCTGACTTATAAGAAAAATAATTAGAAATTTCTGCCATCATCTGCTTGGTGCTGTAGGGATTAATTATCTTTGATACTCCTCCTTATCTGGAGCTATGACAATGTGCTGAATTTCAGAACATTAGGTTTCACGTATTTTTTTTTCCCCAGTATGCTGTCTATTATGGCATCTAGCCATCAGTGCGATCCAAAGTTTTTTGGACAAGGAAGGCAGTGTGTGGCAAATAGCTTTGCAGCCATGATTTATAATTCAACCATGAAAAAAGCCTCTGATTGGACACAAGAAGACCTTGACAAGATATTACTAGAAGGGGACAATATATATTATAATGTAGTGATGGGAGGACAAACAGAGAAGTATTTGTTTGTATCTGATCATCTAAACCACTGGAACAATTGTGAACTGAAAATAGTAAAATCAGATGCAGGCTCAGTTTCAAATGTAAATCCATGTAAGCCATATGTGACTTTGAAAGAAGCCATGAAAGGGATTGATGATTACCTATTTTTGACAATAAAATGCTACACTAAAGCAATCATTAAAGAGAGTGGTATATATCACATGTTTGACCCACATTCAAGGAATAGTAGTGGTATGGTAGCTGCTGATGGTAAAGCAACATTAACCAAACACAGTTCTTTTGAAAACTTGGTCTCATTTTTAGAAAAACTTGCAATAAGTTTTGGTGATGCAGAAAGTGAATGCATACCATTTGAAGCCACACATGTAGAAATTATAGATACTGATAGTACAGATGGGTCAGATAACTTTGAAGGCTTTTCTGAAATATCGGAAGGGGAGTATTCATGTATTCTTCAAGCTATTAAAGATGACCAGAATCAGAAAATGAAAAAAAAAAAAAAAAAAAAAAAAAAAAAAAAAAATGAAGAAGAGCTAGATCAAAACAGTTCAGATAATGGCAACATTGAGAGTGACCAAAGTTTTTTGTTTGTTCGTAATGAATTTGAGACATCTAGCATCACGCAATGTACAACATAATTATCTGATGAAGATATCCCACTGTCAGTTCTTTCAAAAAGATTAAAAATTGGTGTATATACATGTAGTTCAGATTCTGAGAGTATCTCTCCAGGAAGTGAATACAAATTGTCAAAGTTGGAGAAAAGATTGTTGGATGAGAGTTACTCTGAATCAAATTCATCAGATTTGGATTTTGTCAAGAAGAAAAAGAAAAGATGTGTAAAACGCAAATTTAAAAAGCGTAGAAAGATTAGTAGCATGAAAACAAGTATTAATGATAATTACAAACATTCATCACCTAATCAAACTGAGCACAGCTATTGTTCTAAAGAAAATAAGTCAAGTGGTGAATTTAATACAGAGAAAATATCAATGAACCAAGAGGAAGAAAAGATTGAGAGTGAACAACAGCTCATGAATTTTGAATGTCAAAATCAGGAAATGGGTGGGGGAATAACTGTAGAAGGGGCGTTTGAAGACATTAGTCAGGATTTAGACATAGACGGTGCAGTTACGGTGCAAGAGGGTTTTCAAGAAGAAAGAGCTTGCCAAGATGAATTACAGTGTAACTATTACACAGAGCTGGACCAGGATCTGGACATAGCTGAGGAAATAATAATAGATTGTGTAGAAAAAACTGAATGATCAGTTTGGCAACCTACCATCTAATGATTCTGTAAGTGGAGATGGTATTAGGAAGGATCTGGGCACAGCTGCAGAAACTATTACCACAGATAGTGCTGAAAACATAGCTGATAGCAGTATGGATGGTGACCTGGTAGAAGAAGAAGATGATTCTATAAATCTTAACAACAAAGATCATGTTAGAGGCAGGAAAAGAATAAGAAATCCTGATAACTGGAACAGATGTAAAATCAAAAGGGCTTGTAATACTGGGCAAAGTTATGTTAACAGTAAAGGAAAAATTCAGCAGGCAAAGAAAATTAAAAAAGACAGTGGTCTAAACTGCCGATTTAAATGCCATAGTGTGTTTACTGATGAAGATAGAGAATATTTTCCATAGTTATTGGCAATTAGGTGATGCAACACAACAAAGGCAATTTCTGTTGAAATATTCAGCCCCTGAGAAAAAAAAAAAGCAATAAGCAATCCAGTTATAGGAAAAGAGAAACTTCATTTATTTGGACTTTGCCATTACATGGTACAGAGGTCAGATTGTGCAAGACATTTTTCCTCCACACTCTGAATATTTCTCCCCAAAAAATTCAGACGGCTTTCAAAAAATCTCAAAACACTACTGGAATGGTAGAACTAGACCAGAGAGGTAGTCATAGCAACAGGCCTAATAAAATCCCACAAGAAAAAGTTAACCATGTGTTTTCTCTTAAGTCCTTTCCTGCAGTAGAGAGCCACTACTGCAGGAAAGACAGTACAAAACTGTATCTGAGTCCAGATCTCAGTGTATCACAAATGTACCAGCTTTATTTAGAGGAGTGTGCAGAAAAAGAAGTGTTTTTTTTCCAGTCTCCCTCAGTATGTACAGATATATATTTAACACTCACTTTAACATTGGCTTTCAAAAACCTATGAAGGACCAGTGTGATTTATGTAACTCTTTCAAAAATGCTACAGATTCTGATAAGATCAAAATGAAAGAGAAATATGAACGTCATATTAAAAACAAAGTATTAGCTAGGGAAAACAAACAAAAAGACAAACTAAAAGCACAAGCAAATATGGATCCAACTTTCATAGCTGCATGCTTTGATCTTGAGGAGGTGCTGATAACTCCCAAGGCCTTTGAATCTAGCCTTTATTATAAACGTCGTCTCAATACTTTTAACCTCAGTATTTTTGATTTAGGGTCATTAAATGCATATTGCTACCTTTGGAATGAATCTGTTTCAGGAAGGGGAGCAAGTGAAGTGTCGAGCTGTATTTTTGACTTTTTGGATGCTATGTCAAAAGAGGAGAAAAAAAATCTACTGTATGCAGACAATTGTGCTGCTCAAAACAAAAATAAGTATCTTGCTTCCATGTATTGCTATGCCATACAAAAGCTTAATTTCGAATCAATAGAACAAAAGTATCTTGAGAAAGGGCATACTCAAAATGAGAATGATTCTGTCCATGCGTGTATTGAAAGAGCTAGTCGCCCAGTTTGTGTTTACACAACTCCCCAATGGGCTGCTGTTATTAGAACTGCATGTCGAAAAAATCCATATCATGTAAAGGAAATGGATTTGCCAGATTTTTTTTATTTTAAGTCAATTTCAAAACTATTAAAAATTTTTGACCTGGATTTGAACAGGAACAAAGTTTATTGGACAGATGTAAGTTCATTTAAAATAGAATCAAGTAATCCAAATATAGTAGCAATTAAGTATGATTATGATGGCCCCCTGCTCGGCGGTTAAGAAGGGCATGCACTGTTTTGAATGTGAACGATATTGTGTTAGACAGACTGCATAAAGAGTATCCAATGATTACATTTAAAAAATACAAAGATCTTATTTCGTTATGCCAGTCTGGTGTGATCCCATATGCCCATCACATGTTTTATGCAGTCCTTTGTCATGAGATTCCTAATTCATAGTATTTTTGCAGCACTGGTATAACCAAAAGTGTGTCCTGTTTCTAGTCTCCTGTCTGACCCTTTGCTTTTGAATTCAACTCAGTGCTATCTAGTTTCAGACCAAAAAAAGGGTAAGAGAAAAGTCCAGGGAGAGCCACAATCACAGACCGCAGCCCTATCCAGACACTAAGAGGAAGAGGAAACGCAAATCCAAACAAGCACAAATTGAACAAACATATGAAACGCACTGAGATTAACTCTGTTTTCCCCAAGCGAGGTACACTTTAGCCTTTACCACTTTGGTATTTTCTTATTTTTTCCCCAGGAAACAGGTTTTAACATTTCATGCAAATTGTTTCCAAGGAAATGTTCAAACCTGTTTTCTCGAAAAAAAATAAGAAAACTATTTCAAAATGTTGTCTGCTGAAATAATCCAGAGTGCTAAGCATTAAGAATGTTCTGTATGTAAAATTGATGGTTTGCACATAATTATTTTGCATGGAACAATATTAAAAACCTAATTATATTTACATTCTCAGAGCATTTACGGAAAAAAGAAACCTATAGTTAACTATTGAGACAATGTTGTTCACACTTCAATGAATACATTGACTTGTTTAGCATCACATGATCATTACGAGACCTCAAAAATGTAACAATCATTCTTTCCAATATGATTGGACAATGGCGATTTACAATGTCAGAAGTATTGTTCAACTGTAAATAGGAAAACTGTGTGCAATTGTTTTCTTGTTTCAATTTTAGCCTCAAAGCAGGTATTTTAGTCAAATAATGGATGGAAAGAAGTAATAAAGGCAATACATTTAACGTTTATTGAAGTTAATAAACAACATTCGTTCACAAGTACAGATCACATAAAACCCTTCGGCGGTTTACATACGTTGCTTGTGATCTGATGTTGTTCATACTTCCATGAATGTTAAAAAAATGCCTTCATTTCTTAATTATACTAGGATTTACAAAAGTGTACATACATATATATGTTCTTGTAAACCTCTTGTAACACTGTTCATTACAATATGGTTTTAAAAACAATTCTGTAAAAAGATGGCTCCCAAAAATGTATAGATTATATAGATGAATTACCTTAAAAATGGTCATTTTTTGAGTCTGCTAGCGACAGCTAGCAGGCTCTTTGCAATCGCATGGGGGTTTACGAGCGGATTCTCATCACAGCTATTTATGCGTATATTTATACGCGCACTACTTCTTAATCAGACGCAATGCAGCACTATTACGGTGAACTGAATGTGAAGCAGCGGAATTTTTGTATGGCTTTTTTTATTTCACTTACATAACTGTAACTGAAATCGATTTAGATAATGCAATTTGAAACATAGACTCCAAAATTCGGTGTAGTAATACACGCGCTACGTTTGTCAAGGCGTTAATCGGCACGGGTCCTACTAATCACCCCATGGCACCCCACGATATCCCAAGGCACCCCACGGCACTAAATTATTTCATTATATTTATTAACTGAATGCTGAAATTACACCAGGGTATTAGTTTTATGAATCCAAATTTGTTTTTGTGATAGTTTAAGACATTAACCTTACTTCAAGCGATTATCTCGGGGCGCCTAAACACCAAGATTCAAACTAACGCTAAAATATAGCAAAGAGACCAATGGTGTAAGTTGATAGTCTATCAAAAATAAGTTTTAACTTAAAATTGCATTTTACGTATATTCAACTTTATTCACACCTCAGTGACACGGAGTTGTTTAACGACTGCTGGCCCATTTATAGGTTTATGACCCTTCTTTTTTGGACATCTGAAAATCTCTTGAAACGGGTATAGCTGGTCGGGCTAATCTGTTGATGCTTAGGTGAAGCACTAGCAAATGACAATCAGTTATTAACGCTTATCTGGACTGAACATAGCCATTTCAAATTTATTTAATCTGCTCTTGTCTTAACAATAAGTTGATAGAGTAAATTTATAAAATTGTACTAGAAAAATCGTGGAGCTACATGAGGTGTTGATTTTGTATAAACTGGAGCATATCTAGAGTTGAACTTTAATAATTCTAGAAATTGGAAATTGCTGCTGGAGATACACTCATTAGGAATAATCAGGTGATAAACTTCATTGGAAAATAAAGAGGTTCATTACTCCATTCACTGCATTTACCTATATATGCAGATAATAAAATGGATTTTTTTTTTGTGAAGAAAGAAACAAAACAGAAGAGAAATAATTGTATTTAGTTTTTCAGTGCATGGTTAGATTATATATGTATATCTGTTTTACACAGATGCCTCAGTAAAGACCCATTCTTATTTATACATTAAAAAAAGTAGAATGCATTTCCATCTGACTGATTTTGAGAAATTGATAGTGAAAGCATGTAGTACAGAGTGTTCATGTTGGTTGTTTTTCAAGGAATAGTAAATTTTCTCACAAAGCCTTGTCTCTGAATGTAAATTTAATATTGGATGAAGCCACTGGTTGTAAGCAAGTGTGAAAATATGGATATAGAGCAAATTCCAGGTCCATCAAATCATATAAATCTACAAGAAAATGCATCTGTATTATTGCAAGGAAGTATCCATCAAGGAGATGAGATATTTAGTCCTGATTCAAGAGGGCATCAATGCCTACCATGTTGTTTAGTATTTTTGGTGAAAGCTGTATAGAAAAGGATCTGTGCCAACATGTGGAATATGAACAGCATGAATGAAATTCTGTTTGCAGGAGATAAATTATACGAGTATCCTTTCCTTGATTTAGAGACAACACTCGCTATGACTTTCTCATTCAACCCATATGCAGTCTTCGCTTGACATA
Source organism: Anodontia alba (assembly GCA_964016985.1). Taxonomy (NCBI): domain Eukaryota; kingdom Metazoa; phylum Mollusca; class Bivalvia; order Lucinida; family Lucinidae; genus Anodontia; species Anodontia alba. Next base: position 12,868,258 of record OZ024832.1, read on the forward strand.
CATTTGATAGAGTTTTTAAAGAAAGTCTTCTTTTCAGGAAGTACAATGCCCAGATGCTTGATATATTCCATAGAGATCCATCTTATGGTGTAGTATTGGTAGCATTGGAATGCCACCTATCTTCTTTGCATGTATTGTGTTTGCATAGAAGATACACAGCACTCCATCAATACTTTACAAGCTAGCAGACTCTTAGGACTATCAGTCCTTTGATCTATGTATTCTTTATAGTTTTCTTTGGATACAACATGGTTGTTTAAATAAGATGGTTTCTGCTTTGGACCCCAGTTAATGTGTTATAAAGACTTCTGTGCATTATGATAATTATATGATTTGCATTAATTTTGCTGACTATAAGTACAGATAAACATTCAATTACTTCTGTCAATCTCCAAGTATAAAGAGTCTTTAGAAAACTATACTATAATGATACATTTCTTTGCTGTATCGTGTTACAATCATTATAAATTTTCTTGCCTGTGTTTAAATGTGATTAACACATATTGTTGATGGGCAAATATTCACTCTGGCTTCACCTCTGTGAATAAATTCTTTGCCATCTGCCATATGTTATTCAGGATAAAGCATGGTAAGGAAGATATTTCTTAAATGGAAAGTTCAAATATTTACTACTGAATAAAACTGTTGCATTGTGGTCTTAAATCAATCATTTTATGATAAATCTAATTAAAAATGCTTCTCAGTGTTATGCATTTTGTTTAAATCAGAAAATTTATGCAATATATTTAAATTTCAGTGTTGTTCTGGAAGTTTGAATTATCATCTAAATGGTTGATAAAACTAGGCCTTTCATGTGTCGAAAAGCTGATATTGTTCTAATTTCAAATAGTTTTTAAATTAAATTATTGAAATTTATCCAGCCTGACTTTGGTACTTTTTTAAACACCATTCCTTCAACATTTCAATTATTTTGAGTGCAACACTATATCTAACTTGACTTAGCTACAGTTTTGCTCCATGTTTTCGTAACTAACCAGTCAATTTTCAGAGCAAAACTGTGACTAACTCAAATTCATCATTTTTAACTTTTAATAAAGTGTTTAACATAAAAATGACTATGATCATTAAATATAAAATATTTTCCAGCATACATGGCCAAAGCAAATGTTTCAAAATAAGAAAAGGAAAAAAAGGTAGATAGTTTTTTCATTCTTCTGTAAAATTTCACAAAACTGAGTTAGCCTAGTTTTGCATTAAGCCAGCGATTTCTATTCCAAAAACTGAAAATTATCAGATGAAAAACTCTAATATTTTTCATATTTTTGCTCAAAACATAGATTATGAGTACTCGTTGGAACCGCCTCGACAAGGCGGTTCTAACTTGTACCACCAATCTATGTTTTTTTAGCGGAACTATGAAAAATAATACATACCCCATTCTAACACACCTGCTCGTGTTGTTCCTTATTTGTCTTTACATTTCTAGCCGTGTTTTATCTAAAAAAAAAGTAAGAGAAAAGTCCAGGGAGTGCCACAATCACAAACCGCAGCCCTTCCCAGACCCCAAGAGGTAGAGGAAACCGACAAATCTAAACAAGCACAAACCGAACAAACGTACGAAAAGCACTAAAATTAGCTCTCTCTTCCCCAAGCGAGGTAATCGCAATACTAAAAGGACTGAAAAAACACAAGAACAAAATGACACACGGAAAGACATACAACAAATCCCCTCGTAGAATAAACCACAAAGCAAAAACGAGTAAGACTAACACCGGGACCACCGCCTTAGAACGGTCGATAGAGCAAACCACCGCGGGGTTTAAAGCACTTTTACAGCTAGCTTAAGTCACCCTGGGTCCCGATGCTACTCTTAATACAGAAATACTTAAAAATTCGGTTCGCATAAAGGCTCCCAACTCAGTCAATGCATCAAAGCGAAAACATAAAAATCAAATTAATCACTATAATAAACACAGACGAGTACTCATGGCGAATTCTACTGTATGCCAGAGTAAATGAAAACCAATAGTTGAACCACGGCGGGCCAAGCCAAAGACATATTGTCAAACCCCAACCCACTGGTTAAAGTTTTACGAAGAGGCCGTCATTGAGTTTGAGGCCCGAACCGCCGTCGTGCAATTAAAGAGTGAAGCATAGCCATCAACAATGATTGCGTTGACAACTAGGCATGCAGTCTGCCGCATAATATCCAGGCTATTGCCAATTCTTTTATAACGGTTAATAAGTTTTCTGAATTGCTCCGAAAAGTTAGATTTACCTACAGTTTTTTCTAAATCTGTACGCTAAGTCACCGTAAAATTCGGGTTCCGATATACCTTGTTGCAGAAGTGTTTTCAGACTGACGCTATATTCTTCTAACGAGGCACTGTGTCTGCGATAAAATTTCGAAAACGCCTTACGAAGTTTAAAATAACGATAGCCCTGCCTAAGAAGTTTGGCAGTAAGGGCTTTATAACGGTAGTTAAAGTCATTAAGATTTGAAGAAGCTCTGGGGAAACTTATAAGTTGAGATATGTATACCCCATATGAGGTACGCCGGTGGACATCGCCATCCAGAAAAGGGAAATTGACTATATCAAAATCAAAATCGTCCCGTTTATCATAAATTTTGATGGAAACTGTACCAGTAGATATACATAGATTCAAATCCAAAAAAGGTGCCTCGGTATCGGAAGAATTTGCTGTATTTAATTGGAGTTCTGTAGGGTATATCCGGTCCACCTTTGGTCAAAGTAAATAAGTAAATATTGTCAATATTTAATAAATCGTCAAGGTATCTTGAAGTTGAATTGAAAGCCTCAATAATGTCAGCCTGATTTCACGTGAGAGAGACTTCATGAAATCTCTCTCATAACAAAAAAGAAACAAATCTGCAACAAGAGGAGCACAATTAGTTCCCATCGGAATACCAATTGTCTATAAAGTTTAGTTCCAAATCTAATAAAAATGTTATCCAAAAGATAAACAAGGGCATCACAGACTTTTTGACACGACCATAAATTGTGATTGTTATACACATCAGAAGTGAAAAAAGCACATTTTTCGTTGCAAGCCAAATATTGGGTTATCTCCCGAATAAACGTTCGGTTAAAGAAATCAATAAGTTTATCTTTTATAAGATGATGAGGTAACGTAGTATACAGTGTAGAAAAATCATATGTAGACAATTTAGAAGCCTGAAAGTTTTTAGATTTAAATTTATTGAGAACATCATTAGAATTTGTACTTGACCAAAAATAGTTAATTCCGTCCCTTTCGTAAACAGTATCATAGTATCTAATCCAATAATTTTTAACAGCAGTAAGGCATGAAGTTAGCAATTTGGACAAAACAGTAGTCGTACAAGAACTAGAATTAGCAATGAAACGCGCTTTATAAGGTCGTTTATGAAGTTTCGGTAACCAATATAACGTAGGAAGTCTGTCTTGCTTTTCTTTAATACTCACTGCAAACTTAGCAGTAATATCAACAGAATGGGTATTGACAATAGATCTCTCGTCAGTAGAAATACGTTCATATATTTTGGTACTACCAAGTTCTTGTTTTAGAGTATTGATATAATAAAGTCGTCACACAACAACAACATTATTAGCAGCTTTATCAGCTGGAGCCAAAACATGCTTCCTATGAAATTCTTGGATACCTTGTTTCAAATATCGAAAAGATAATTTAGGCTTAGGAGGGAGAAGATCAAGGTTATTAGAGTAAAATAACACACGTTCATCAATGATCTCAAAAAATCTTTAATTTCCAATTATTTAAAGCAATAGACTCAACATGCTCTCGTTTAGACCAACGCGTACAATAATCATTTAAAGCACTGGCAATTGTTTCCCGACATTTATTAAAATCAATGTCGGCTGGGAATCTATATTTAGGTCCTTTAGAAATAACTGAACGGATTCGTGAATCAGTTATAATCTTCAAGTTACCAGTGACAATATGACCCGCTGGTTGATAACAAAATTTAGAATCTTTACAATCTCAAGAATCAGGGGAACTAGTTTCAAGATCAAGATCAGAAACTAATTTATTGAAATTACTTATAGTATTACGGATAGGTTTGTTATATTTATAACAAATAATAGGAGATTCCGTGTTTTCGAAATATGACGGTATAGCTGATATAACATTAATATCGCGAAATATGCTGGGTAAATCTATGAATTCAATACCTTTATTAATGAATGGAATTTTGATGAAGTGTCTAATGTTGTTAATAAGTTATTTTAGCATAGGAATTTCGTCGCGCGCTATCGACGGGAAATCATCCATATTTGCCCCTCGTAACTTCGGACGCTAGCTTACAATACAAAACATTCATAGACGATACTGTGATATTTTTTACGAAAGGGACTGAATTAACTATTTTTGGTCAATTAAAAATTCTAATGATGTTCTCAATAAATTTAAATCTAAAAACTTTCAGGCTTCTATATTGTCTACATATGATTTTCTACACTGTATACTACGTTACCTCATCATCTTATAAAAGATAAACTTATTGATTTAATTAACCGAACGTTTATTCGGGAGAATACCCAATATTTGGCCTGCAACGAAGAATGAGCTTTTTTCACTTCTGATGTATATAATAATCACAATTTATGGTCGTGTCAAGTAGTCTGTGATGTCCTTGTTTATCTTTTGGATAATATTTTTATTAGATTTGGAACTAAACTTTATAGGCTAACTATTGGTATTCCGATGGGAACTAATTGTGCTCCTCTTGTTGCAGATTTGTTTCTTTTTTTGTTATGAGAGAGATATCATGAAGTCTCTCTCACGTGAAAATCAGGCTGACATTATTGAGGCTTTCAATTCAACTTCAAGATACCTTGATAATTTATTAAATATTGACAATATTTACTTTGACCAAATGGTGAACCGGATATACCCTACGGAACTCCAATTAGATAGAGCAAATTCTTCCGATACCGAGACACCTTTTTTGGATTTGAATCTATGTATTTCTAATGGTACGGTTTCAACCAAAATTTATGATAAACGAGACGATTTTGATTTTGATATAATCAATTTCCCTTTTCTGGACGGCGATGTCCCCCGACGTACCTCATATGAGGTATACATACCTCAACTTATTAGATTCGCCAGAGCTTCTTCAAATCTAAATGACTAACTTCCGTTATAAAGCCCTAACTGCCAAACTTCTTAGGCAGGGCTATCGTTATTTTAAACTTCGTAAGGCGTTTTAGAAATTGTATCGCAGACACAGTGCCTTGTTAGAAAAATATAGCGTCAGTCTGAAAACACTTCTGCAACAAGGTATATCGGAACCCGAATTTTACGGTGACTTAGTGTACAGATTTAAAAAAAAAACTGTAGGTAAATCTAACTTTTCGGAGCAATTCAGAAAACTTATTAACCGTTATAAAAGAATTGGCTATAGCCTGGATATTATGCGACAGACTGCATGCCTAGTTGTCAACCCAGTCACTGTTGATGGCTATGCTTCACTCTTTAATTGAACGACGGCGGTTCGGGCCTCAGACCTAATGACCCGACCTCTTCGTAAAACTTTAACCAGTGGGTTCGGGCTTGACGATATGCCTTTGGCTTGGCCCGTCGTGGTTCAACTATTGGATTTGATTTATTCTGGCATACAGTAGAATTAGACATAAGTACTCGTCTTTGTTTATTATAGTGATTAATTTGATTTTTATGTTTTCGCTTTGATGCATTGACTGAGTTGGGAGCATTTATGCGAACCAAATTGTTATGTGTTTCTGTATTAAGAGTAGCACCGGGACCCAGGGTGAAGTTAGCTAGCTGTAAAAGTGCTTTAAACCCCCGGTGGTTTACTCTACTTACCGCTCTAAGGCGGTGGTCCCGGTGTTAGTCTTACTCTTTGTTGCTTTTAGGTTTATTCTACGAGGCGATTTGTTGTATGTCTTTCCATGTGTCATTTTGTTCTTGTGTTTTTTAATCCTTTTAGTATTGCGATTACATCGCTTGGGGAAGAGAGAGCTAATCTTAGTGCTTTTCGTATGTTTGTTCGATTTGTGCATGTTTGGATTTGTCGGTTTCCTCTTCCTCTTGGGGTCTGGGAAGGGCTGCGGTTTGTGATTTTGGCACTCTCTGGACTTTTCTGTTACCTTTGTTTTATTATAAATTATGTATTAAGACAGAAAATGATAAATGAACATTGTAGTTGTTTGACTTTTTACCTGATGAGTTCCGCTACAGATTACACCATTCAAACACATTCGTTTTACTTCCTGTTTCCATCGTGTATCTGTTGATATGTTCGCAAATAAAAGTAAGTCGGTTATAAACATTCTTATTTAGCTGTTTTAGATATGTCCTTCTTAAGTTCATCGCGGCACACCAGTGTTATATGTTTTGCAATTATTTTATGAACAAAAGATACAAGTTTTTTTTTTTATTTTACATCGTTTTTATTTACATGGTCTGCTGATTCGCATAAGTTTTCCCCCGTTTTAAATATTCGTCATCGAACCTTGTAACTACATAACCATGTGACGTAATGCTTAAGAGGCATTGTCAACTACCAAAGGGCAAGTCAGGCAATAAAAATAATAATATTATCAATAAAAATGTATCATTTATGCAAAATTCGCCGAATGAGGGGTGTTGGAAAAGAAATAAATTATTCCGAACCGTGCTCAAATGCCCCAGATAAAGCACAGTTGAGTTTATGAGTTGTACTCTTTTGAGCACTCGCATGCTGCACTCGCTCGTGCTCAAATGGGTAGAACCCAAACTCAGCTGTGCTTTATCTTAGACATTTGATCACGGTATGGTATAATTCATTTCTTAAGTAGACCCCAGTTATAGTATATAAAAGTGGGGTTTAAGGGGTCAAAATATATAGGTATGTTTTCGTGATGACTGAATAACATATCAATGAAAATAAACGAACAAAAACGACGAGGAACTGCAGAAAAAAAATCTTGTAACGGTAAACAGAAAAAAAAACTGTTGGGGGGCCTAATCCAAATGGCAAATGTTAAGAAAAACGTGACAGACCATTTTCGTGATACGTACAAAATACATATAATAAATCAAGCCTTTGATCCATCAAAGGTGAAATTCTATCGTTATGAGTCTAGCTTAATTTGCTAGTTGATAAGAAAAGTGCTAAGAGTAAAATATACTTTGGTGTCATGATCTCTTGGTATCGCTATTCCGTAACCTAAAAGAAGAATGCTCCCATCAGTTATAACACATCGGTATCCTTGTGTAAAAACTGTCCCTTCTAAATAGGATTTTCTGATGCGAGCTCACTTTTAACTCTAGTAAAGTGCGGGCACCCACAGTTAAGCTACCCATTTTGCTTACTTTTGAGTTTGTATGAATGAATTATTATTACTTTTATGCCCCAACTTCATAGTTGGAGGGGCATATTGCTTCTGGGTTGTTCGTCCGTCCGTCCATCGTCACGCTTCATGATGCATAGCATAACTTTAGAACCGTGAATGCTACTGTTTTAAAAGTTCTTATATGGATTCCTCTTGAAAAAATAGTTGACACATATTTTTTTTTCTTGCCAGGATTATGCCCTTTTTCTGAGTAATGGCATTTAGAAAAAATAGGGATGCAATCTTGTCAGCAAACTGTTTTAAAACTATTGAAGCTAGAGCCTTGAAACTTGATGAATAGACTAGTAGTGATGAGTAAACAACCTGTTTAGATTTTGAAGAAATTTTGAAAAACACTTCTTGAGTTATTGCCCTTTGTAATTTTGGACCTTTTTACCTTGTCAGCAAAATATCTAAAAAAAAAAAATGTTAGAGCTAGAGCCTTGACACTTAGTAAATGGATTTGTAGTGATGGGTAGATGACCTGATTAACTTTCGAAGAAATTCTGAAAAATGATTCATGACCTTTCTAATTTTGGACATTTTAATCTTCCCAGCAAAATATGTAAAAAAAAAAAAAAAACTATTTAAGCTAGAGTCTTGAAACTTGACGAATAGACTGGTAGTGATAAGTAGACAACCTGATAATTTTTTGAAGAAATTCTGAAAAATAATTCTTGAGTTATGGTCTTTTGTAATTTTGGTCAATTTTACCTTGGCAGCATAATACCTCAAAAACTTTAACAGATAGAGCCTTGAAACTTAGTAAATGGATTTATAGTGGTAAGTGATTGAAGTGATTAACTTTTGAGGAAATTCTGATAAATACTTCATAAGTTATGGCCCTTTGTATTTTGGGCATTTTTGCCTTGTCAGCAAAATATATCAAAACCTATTAAAGCTAGAGCATTGAAACTTGATGAATGGGCTGGTAGTGATGAGTAGAAAACCTGATAAACTTCTGAAGCAATTTTGAAATATACGTCTTGAGTTATGGCCCTTTGTAATTTTGGGCATTTTTACCTTGTCAGCAAAACATCTTAACTACTGTTAGAGCTAGAGCCTTGAAACTTAGTAAATGGATTTGTAGTAATGAATAGATGACCTGGTTAACTATTGAAGAAATTCTGAAAATATACTTCACGAGTTATGGCTCTTTGTAATTTTGGGCAATTTTACATTGTCAGCAAAATATCTAACAAACTATTGAAGCTAGAGCCCTGAAACCACGAATAAACTGGTAGTGATGAGTAGACAACCTGATAACATTTTGAAGAAATTCTGAAAAATTCTTCTTGTTATGGTCTATTGTAATTTTGGGCAGTTTTACCTTGTCAGCAAAATATCTCAAAAGCTTTTAAAGTTAGAGCCTTGAGCTTAGTAAATGGATTTATAGTAATTAGTGATAGATGTGATTAACATTTGAAGAAGATAAATACTTCATAAGTTATGGCCCTTTGTAATTTTGGGCATTTTTACCTTGTCAGCAAAATATATCAAAACCTATTAGAGCTAGAGCCTAGAAACTTGACGAATGGACTAGTAGTGATGAGTAGAAAACCTGATTAACTTTTGAAGAACTTTTGAAATATACGTCTTGAGTCATGGCCCTTTGTAATTTTGGTCATTTTTGTCAGCAAAACATCTCAAAAACTTACAGCTAGAGCCTTAAAACTTAGTAAATGGATTTGTAGTGAAGAGTAGATAACCTGGTTAACTTTTGAAGAAATTCTGAAAAATACTTCATGAGTTATGGCCCTTTGTAATTTTGGGCAACTTTACCTTGTCAGCAAAATATCTAAAAAGCCGTTGGAGCTAGAGCCTTGAAACTTCATGAATAGACTGGTGGTAATGAGTAAACAACCTGATTAGCTTTTGAAGAAATTTTGAAAAATACTTCTTGAGTTATGGCTCTTTGTAATTTTGGGCATTTTTACTTTGTTAGCATAATATCTCAAAAACTGTTAGAGCTAGAGCATTGAAACTTAATAAATAGATAATGAATAAATTTATAATGATCCGTAGATGATCTGATGAACTTTTGAAGAAATTCTGAAAAAAAAAAAAAAAAAAAAAAAAAAAACTACATGAATAATAGCCCTCTGTAATGTTTGGCATTTTTACCTTGTCAGCAAAAAAACTCAAAACACTATTAAAGCTAGAGTCTTGAAACTTGATGAATAGACTGGTAGTGATGAGTAGACAACCTGATTAGCTTTTGAAGAAATTTTGATATATGCTTCTTCAGTTATGGCTCTTTGTAATTTTGGGCATTTTTACTTTGTCAGCAAAATATCACAAAAACTGTTAGAGCTAGAGCCTTGAAACTTAGTAAATGGATTTGTAGTGATTAGTAGATGATGTTATTAACGTTTGAAGAAATTATGAAAAAAACTTCATGGGTTATGACCCTGTGTAATTTTGGGCAATTTTACCTTGTCAGCAAAATATCTAAAAACCCGTTGGAGATAGAGTCGTGAAACTTGATAAATAGACTGGTAGTAGTGAGTAGACGACCTCATTAACTCTAGAATAAATTTTGAAAAATGCTTCTTGAGTTATGGCCCTTTCTAATTTTGGACATTTTTATCTTGTCAGCGAAATATCTAAAAAAATGTTAGAGTTAGAGCCTTGAAACTTAATAAATGGATTTATAGTAATGAGTAGATGACCTGATTAACTTTTGAAGAAATTCTGAAAATACTTCATTAGTTATGGCCCTTTGTAATTTTGAGAATTTTTATCTTGTCAGCAAAATATTGCAAAAACCGTTGAAGTAGAGCCTTGAAACTTGATGAATGGACTGGTAGTGATGAGTAGACAACCCGATTAACGTTTGAAGAAACTTTTGAGAATACTTCTTGAGTTATGGCCCTTTGTGATTTTGGTCATTTTTATCTTGTTAGCAAAATGTCTCAAAAACTATTAGAGCTACAGCCATGAAATTCGGTGAATGGTCTTAAAAGGATGAGAAAACAACCCAATTAACTATTAAATAAATTTGTAAAATACTTATTGAGTTATGGCCCTTTGTAATTTTGGGCTTTATCTTGTCAGCAAAATATCTCAAAAACTTGTTAGAGCTAGAGACTTGAAACTTGGTGAATTGATTGGTAATGATGAGTAGACAACCTGATTAACTTTTGTGTAAATTCTAAAAACATATTTCGTAAGTAATGGCCGTTTGTAAATTTGGGCATGTTTCCGTTGTCAGCAAAATATCTAAAAATCTATTGAAGCTGGAGCCTTGAAATTTGATGAATAGATTGTTAGCGATGAGTAAATTACCTGATTTTGCCCCAAATTTCGAATAAAATTGATGAGACATATTATGTTGCCTTCATTTGTCCGTCCGTTTGTCCGTTCGTCACGCTTTTTTGTGCATGCCATGGTAAAGAACCCTGCATGCTAGGGTTAAGAAATTTTCTATTTGGGTTTCCTATGAAAAAAGTATCTGATCCGTATTTTTTCTTGTATAGCACGTTTGTTTAGAGTTATGCCACTCTGAAAAACAAAATCAGAATTAAATCTTGTGAGCAAGATATCTCGAAAAGTATTAAAGTTTGGTACTTAAATTTCGATATAGTGTGTGGGAATGATGTGTAAATTACCTCATTATATTTTGAGAGAATTCCGTGCAAATATTGATTACGGCCCTTTGTGTTCTGTGCATTTTGACCTTGTCAGCAAGATATCTCGAAAAGTACTTAAGCTGATGTCTTGAAATATTATATGCTGATTGGGGATGATGTGGAGATTACCTCATTTGTTTTTCGGGAATTCCATGCAAAATTGACATAGTTATGGCCCTTTGAAGTTCTAGGCATTTTGACCTTGAAAGCAAGATATCTCAAAATGTATTAAAGCCAAAGCCATGCTATTTGGTATACTGATTGAGATTGAGGAGGAAATCACCTGATTAAATTTTGAACAAATTAAATGAAATGTTGGAGTTATGGCCCTTCGCAATTTCTGGCCATTTAATGTCGTTGTTTATTGGGTATAGCATAAGTTTAGAACCATGTATGCTCATGTTTTGAAATTTAAGATTTTGATTCCTCATGAAAAAAAGGTGACCCGTATTTTTTCTTATCCCAATTATCTCCTATTTTAGGGTTATTTCCCGTTGATAAAATAACATTGAAATATCATGTACTGTTGTTACCGTCATCGGGAAGCAGTGTTGCAGTCAAGCAGTGTTAGAGTCAGCAGTTGGGAGCGTAACATTTTACAAACACCAGCTCTAGTTTTATTATTATTTTTCTTTTTATGTTTTGAAGTTAGCATTGTGGTCAGTCCCCATCTGGTAACAACAAACGTGACAGGCCTTTTCTTGCGCTACAAAATAAATTGGTCTAACCTTTGCTCCTTCAGAGATCAGATTCCGTCTATATGAGCACATTTCTACCATTCGTTGTCTTCTTGGACCTGTTCAACATTTGGAAGCGGTATGGCAGTGAGAGAAAGTTCTTGATGTCACAAATAGTATTGCTCTGGTAACAGTGACAGAACATCTACCAATAATCTTTCAAGGCCCCTTTAGGTGTCTTTACCCTTGTCATGCTGAATAAATTAAGATGCCATGCCTCATGACGAAAACATGCCTATTCAAATATACTGAACGTTTTACCACCAAAAATGAAAATTTTCAGATAAAAAAATCTTACATTTTTTTTCACATTTCTGCTCAAAACACAAATTGTAGGTACTAGTTAGATCTGCCTCAACGAGGCGTTCTAACAAGTACCCACAATCTATGTTTTTGAGCAGAAATAAGAAAAAAAAAATGCGTACTCCAGTAAACTCCAGTTTTAGTATATAAAAGTGGGGTTTTAGGGGGTAAAAATTATTTAGGCATGTTTTCGTGATGTACCTTCAATTTTTAGTCAATCAGATTACTAGATCCAGGTTGTAAATATAAACTCATATTCCGAATGACAAACAGTGCAGGTCCAGATCAGTTGGCTTATTCAGAAGCCAACTGATCTAGATCAGCAATGTTTGAAAAGGCAGGGTATATCCGGGTTCAGCAGGACAAGGATTAATACCTAATGCAGGTACAGTGTCTCATTTATACAACTCTTTATTTCCAAAGAGAATGCGTCTAGCTATACTGCTTGGAGTTGTGTTCATCTGTTTTATTGTAAATATCATTGTACCATCTTGTAAAGAAATGAAAGGCGTAGTTCTCTGACCAGTTGTAGTTCGAACTAAAAATTTGGGCTCGGTAGCTCTGTTTCTTCTTCCTCTTGGTATCTGGGAAGGGGGTGCGGTTTATGATTATGGCACTACCTGGACTTTTCTCTTTCCTTTTGTTTTTTCCAGTCCGGACGAGTGAAACTGTGTCCATGCACGTGTATAATGTATGGTAGTAGTTTGTACAGCATGAAAGGCAATCTTAAAGCATTATATACCCACAAGAAGTTTCATGGAACAGTATTATGCTTGATTTCTCTGAATGACCTGTCGAATAGGGTATATTTTTGGTGCGCTAGCGCACTCATTATATACTAGGAACTCTCTGGATTCATAGGATACTGAAGCTTGAAAATATTATTATCGTAATACTGTTCCATGAAACTTGTTTTTAACAAGCGCAGTGGTGCAGTGGTTATGTCTACTGAATCTGAAGGGCTAGGCGCTGCCGTCGTAGTCGGCGTGGGTTCAAGCCTCACTCAGCCCAGTGGCATTTCATAATTCTCCCTTTAAACTTTTTTCTGAAGTACTTGCATCGGTATTGATCCTGGGCCGGAATTCATTGTTGAAGTTTGTTTAAATCTTAAATTATAATTATAATATTTTCAAGCTTCATTATTAGAAATAGGCGTGGCATCTTAATTTATTCAGCATGACAATGGTTAATAAAAAAAAAAGATAAAGCAAGCATAGTGAGGAGAAAAGGTGTTAGAATAATAAGATAAAATACGGGACCTGATGATGGAATTAAAAAGCTTGACATATGCGGTAAACATTACAGAACCCGGCAAAATATCAAATAGAACACAGATTGCTAATCCCGTGACGGTAATAATGTCTGTGATGGCATGGTCGTTTGTTCTTCCAATACCGTCACGGTAATGTCGCGTGTTATCAAGGGCAATCCCATTACTACAAAAGGTAAGAGAAAATTCGAGGGAGTGCCACAATCAAAAACAGAGGTAAGAGAAAAGTCAAGGCCGCAGCCCATCTAAGACAAACGGAGGAAGCGGAAACAAGCGCAAATCGAACAACCGCACGGAAAGCACCAAGATTAGCTTTCTCTCTTCCCCAAGCGAGGTGATCGCAATACTGAAAGGACTGAAAATACAAGAACAAAATAACGTAAGGCAAAACTTAAAACAAACTGCCTCGTAGAATAAACCACGAAGAAACAAAGAGTAAGACTAACACCGGTACCACCGCCTTAGAACAGTCAGTAGAATAAACCACCGGGTAGATTAAAACACTTTTACGGCCAGACAACTTCACCCTGGATCCCGATGCTACTCCTTATACAGAAATACATAACAAAAATCGGTTCTCATAAAGGTTAAAAGTTCGGTTCACATAATACACGCCGATTCAAATATATTGAAAATCCCATCTTCAAAAACTGAAAGTTTTCAGATAAAAATTTTGATATTATTCATATTTCTGATTAAAACATAGATTGTGGTACTTATGTTTTTAGCAAAGTAAGAAAAAAATAATGTGCACCTCTGTAAGCCCCAGTGTTACTTTATGAGAGTGGGATATAAGGGTGTTAAGGTTATAATCGAGTAGGTATGTTTTCGTGATGAATACCGTCACGGCAATGTCAAGTGTTATCAAGGGCAATCTATTAAACCGTCACGGGTTATGAGGACAGTATTTTCTATTTCTGAAGGTATATATTAACTTATTGCTCCTCTGAACGCCAGATTTTGATACTGACAATAACAGTACGTGTTCGACCCATATTTGAGAAATGTTTACAAATTTATAAAATCATTGATTACATGTATGTTCTACACGGCCACACTGCCGCTGCGTTTATCTGTGCTCAAACGCAGCTAATGATGGCCGATGCGTTTTGATGATAATTTCTGTAATGTCATGATATAAAGTTATCATGTTTGATTCAATTCGATATTCGAATGTCACTAGTCCGTCATTATTCGAGATCTTATATGATTGTCTGCATAACGCGTAGCGAATATTTCTAATAAATATACACATTTGAAGCGATGTTCCAGCAAGACTCTGTCCAGACTGTGCAGATGATTAGCCTGAACAGAGATTTTTATGAGGGTACATGGCGTAAGATACATTTTCTAAGATTGTGAAAAAAATTGTCTTATTTCTTCTTTTAATTTTTTACATGGTGTCATATACATGATGCAAGTCAGGTATCACAATATTATCGTTTTCGCCTATCATAAATTCGTTTATACCGCCCTTAACCTTTACACCTCCCTGGCTTCCTTCAGCAGACGACAATTCGGTGATAGTTTTTTCCTATTTTCCCCGGAAAAAATGATTTGACATTTTATACAAATTGTCTCCAGTACTGAGAGACACTGTACATTAAATGTCAACCTGTGTTTTCTGGGAAAAATATTTCAATATGCAATCTGCTGACAATTTTAGACTGTCATTTCGAAAACACACTATTCAAATATATAGGAAAAAAATCACCACTAAAAAACTGAAAATCTTCAGATAAAAACTCTGATAGTTTTCACATTTCTGCGCAAAACGTAGATTGTATTGTGGATACTCGTTAAATTCGCCTCGGCGAGGTGGTTGTAACGAGTAACCACAATCTATATTTTGGAGCACAAATAAGAACAAAATAATGTATACCCATGTAAATACCAGTTTTTCTATATAAAACTGAGGTTTAAGGAGGTCAACAATATACAGGCATGTTTTCGTGATGTAAAAGATAAAAAGAAAAGTCCAGGGAGTGCCGCAATTTAAAAAAAATAAAAAAATAAAACAAGGACAAAACGCAAGGCAAGACAATATACCATCGCCTCGTAGAATTAACCAGAAAGCTGTGCAAAGTAAGAGCAACATCGGGACCACCTGCATAGAAAGGTTAATAGTATAAAACTACATGGGGTTAAGCCTTTTTACAGTCGACTAACTTAAGTCTGGAGCTCGATGCTGCTCTTAATACAGAAATACATTATAATTCGCTTCGCATAATGGCTCATAAACGGGATGATTTTGATTTTGATAGTCAATCTCACTTTTCTGGATGGCAATGTCCGCCGGCGTACCTCATATGGGATATACATATCTCAATTTATTATAAATCTTAGTGACTTTACCTGCCGTAATAAAGCCCTTACTGCCGAATTTCTTAGGCAGGCTATCGTTATTTTAAACTTCGTAAGGCGTTTTCGAAATTTTATTGCAGACACAGTGCCTTGCTAGGAAAATATAGCGTAAGTTTGAAAACACTTCTGCAACAAGGTATATCGGAACCAGAATTTTGAGGTGACTAAGTGTATAGATTTAGAAACATTGTGGAGTGGGAAAATCTAACTTTTCGGAGCAATTAAGAAAGCTAAATAACCGTTATAAAAGAATTGGCTATAGCCTGGGTATTATGCAGCAGATTGCATGCCTAGTTGTCAACTCAATCATTGTTGATGGCTATATTTCACTCTTTAATTGCACGACGGCGGTTCGGGCCTCAGATTCACGGTCTCGTAAAACTTTAACCAGTGGGTTGGGGCTTGACGATATGTCTTTGGCTTGGCCCGCCGTGGTTCAACTGCTGGTTTTCATTTATTCTGGTATACAATAGAAGTAGTCATGAGTACTCGTCTTTGTTTATCATTGTGATTAATTTGATTTTTTTTTTTTATATTTTCGCTTTGATGCATTTACTGAGTTTGGAGCCTTTATGCGAACCGAATTTTTATGTACTTCTGTATTTAGAGTAGCATCGAGAACCAGTGCTTTAAAACCCCCGATGGTTTATTCTACTGACCATTCTAAAGCGGTGGTCCCGGTGTTAGTCTTGCTCTGTGTTGCTATGTTGTTTATTGTATGAGGCAATACCTTTTATGTCATACTTTGTGTTATTTTGTTCTTTTGTTATTGGAAAAGGCCACAGTTTTTATGTTTAATCTGAAGCATTGTGGCTTCAGTGCAGACTATTTCACATAATTTACTAATAACGTTCATTCTTGGCTTGAGGAAATAACGTGAACCACTCTAAAATCGGCAGTGATACTTCAATATTCTTTGACTATCACTGCGGCGGGCATATGTTAGCTGAAATCTGCTGAACGCAAGTTACTATCCAATGAGTATTAGCTTTATTAGCTTTCAAAAATATCTTGGGTTATATCAAGCACGCAAGTTTAAG
This sequence comes from Anodontia alba, assembly GCA_964016985.1. NCBI lineage: Eukaryota > Metazoa > Mollusca > Bivalvia > Lucinida > Lucinidae > Anodontia > Anodontia alba. The sequence continues at coordinate 12,884,929 of OZ024832.1, forward strand.
CTTTTCGAAATACTTTCCAATCAGCAATTACTGAAATACTATGCACATCTCTGATAGGGGAAGTTAATCGAGAGATTTGAACGGTTATCAGGCCTCTTGTTATCTTTGAGTTTCGCGGCTACCTTACAGTTTCGCGGCTAGAGGTTTCGCACCTTTCCGGAAGATGTTTCACTACCCGGTTGTTTTCGTATCATTTTCGCGCTGGCGATTTCGCCATCCGGAAGGTTTTGCATCTTTTCGGTTCAATGAGCATTTTCAGCTATGACTATTTATAAATAAGGTGTGCCAAGCAGAACGAGGTCGTGTAAATGTATACCGTAATTACCATCGGACAAACAGATCTGAACAAATGGCGATGATCCAGAACAGAACAAAATATTTCTTCTTAAAATGTGATAGCACTGTCGTGTCGTCCAAGATCAGATTGAAACACTAATTACCGTAAATAATCGTAGAAATAGGTCTGAGTAAACAGTGTGTACCCGAATCAGACCATACCGTTTTCTTCACTACTTTGCATAATATTGTCGGGCCAAGACAGATCAGGAGCATAGTTACCTAAATCAAGGTGAATGTGTTTGAAAACTATTCTGATAAAACCTTAAACCTAGGTGTAGACCTAGGCCAGATTAGACTGCTTGTTTGTGTGCTATTTATAGCAGTATATATAATTTTACGAAGACAACAGGCCTAAGCAAACATGTTAACCTATATCGGATCAAATTCTTGATTATCAGCAATTCCGACCTTAAAGCACTCTCCAACTACCATGCTAAAACTGTGATACATCTTTTAGTTCTACTAATTTTTGTTTTGACTTGAATTTTGAGTCCTTTAAGTGTCATTAGAAGTGAAAATAATCAGATTAATGCAGATTATTGCAGATAATTAAGTGCTGTCTCTCGTTCGTCTGTCATTACTGACAATGACCAATCCAAATCAACGATGTAAGGTTGTATTATTTGTGTGTTCTAAGATGGCTGATGAGACCAATCTTAGCTCTAAACTGCCTGTTGCAGATAGAACAAGAGATGAAGATAGCCCTGTTGGTGATGCCTCAGCTCTGGCTTTCCGCTGTGCACGTTTCTGCTCGGCTTAGCTGATTCATTTTGCTTCGTATTCACCAGCCCCCCTTCTTATGAGGCCTCACCACTTTGTACGATCCTGTGCAATCTGTTCCCACGACTCTGTTGGTATGTTGAAGTCTTTACAGGAGGCTTTGAGGGTGTCCTTGTATCGCTCCTTCTGACCACCATGGGAGCGTATTCCAACTTGTAGTTCTCCATTGAGGATTGTCTTTGGCAAACGTTCATCAGGCATTCTGGTAACATGGCCTGTCCATCTTAACTGTGCCAATTTCAGAAGAGTATGTACACTATGCATGCCTGCTCTTTTCAGGACTTATGTGTCTGGAATCCTGCCTTCCCACTTGATCTTTAGAAGTGTTCTAAGACAGCTTGTATGGAAGTGGTTCAGTCTTTTAGCATGCCGTTGGTAAACTGTCCAAGTTTCGCATGCGTATGATAGTGTTGGCAGCACCACCGATCTGTCAGTTTTGTGTCAAGTCTCTTTCCACTTCGGTCCCAAATACTTCCAAATACTTAGCCGGCCAAATGTGGCACTTGCTTTGTCAATCCTAGCATTGACCATCGTTCATGTGCACAACTCTAGCCAATGTGCTTCCAAGGTAGGTGAACTTGTCTACCACTGGCAGTCGTTGACCTTTCACTGTGATGGTAGGCTCCTTGTAAGGCTTTCTAGGTGCTGGCTGATATAGTACTTCAGTCTTTTTGATGCCGATTGTGAGATCAAAGCTGTCACATGAATCATATACTTGATCCACACCATTTTGCATTTTCTCTTCTGTTGGTGTACCCTTTGCCGTGCCATCAGCAAAGAAGAGCTCATCTAGCACCTCTGTCTGCACCTTGGATTTAGCTTGCAACCTTCTTAGGTTGAAAAGTTTCCCATCAAAGCGGTAGGTATACCATTGTCACCATCCTAGAACGCGTCTGTAAGCATGGCAGAAAACATCATGCTGAACAGTGTTGAAGTTAGTACACAGCCTTGCTTAACTCCATTTGTCACAGAGAGTGGATCAGAAAACTCGCAGTCATTTTGGACCCTTGCAAGCATACCATCATGGAACTACTGCACCACTGCTACGAATTTGGCAGGGCAGCCAAACTTTGTCATAATTTTCCAAAGTCCCTCACGACTGATTGTGTCAAATGCTTTGGTAAGGTCGACAAAGGTCATGTAGAGATCCACCTTTATCTTGAAGCTGTCGCGCTGTAAAGATCATGTCTATTATTCCTCTGTTTTTCCTGAACCCACACTGGCTTTCTGGTAGAAGCCCTGACAGTTCAAGGTGTTCATTCAATCGATTTAGTAGGACCCTAGCAAGGATCTTCCCAGCAATGGACAATAAAGTGATGCCTCGATGATTGTCACAGACTTGAGGATTCCCTTTCCTTTTCCTTTTGAATAGGTGGATAATTGTTGCATCCTTTAATTCTTGATGGATAGCTTCTTTTCTCCACATAATCGTTAGCCATATACATTTACCAATATATATATATATATATATTTGTTTTTTTTTTTCTTTCTTACTTTCTCTGAAATGATTCCTTGAACACTGATAATCTCAAAAAATTCTAAATACATTACAAGATTTTAAGATGATACTTCCAACTTTTGAAAAACTAAACATCAAACTTATGAAAGTAAATGCAAACTAGTTCCTAATAGAAATTAAGTTTAAAATTTATTGAAATCCGTAGTTGTGAATATTATTAGTTTTGAACTTCACTTCACACACAGCTCGAGCACACAGGCACCAATACTGTATTTATAGTATAACCTGACGTTTCTTTCGTTTTTCTTTCTTAAAATGCAGATCTTAAGACAAGCATCTGAATAAACAGTGCGATAAATCATGCACTTTAATTGGCTACAAAGGGGTCTCTTTCTGTCGAAAATTGCGTTGGTCATCAAAGTGTGTGGCTTATACATGTACGAAATGATCATGTTTCACAACCAAAAACTGAAAGAATTCAGATAAAAATTCTGATATTGTTTCATATTTTGCACAAAATATATATATATGGTACCTGTTAGAACCGCCTCAAATACATACATACATACATACATACATATGTACGTACATGCATACATAAATGCATAGCTGCTCAGTGCATTTACAGAAAAATAATAATAAAAAAAAAAAAAACTATTGTTAACTGTTGGAATATAATGTTGTTCATACTTCAATGAATACACTGACTCAGTCACGCGACGTGACATGATCATTAAGGGACGTCAAAACAAAGCATATTTTTTCTTCAGTACGATCGGACGATGGCACCGTTACGAGTATGATATCAACGATGCTGTTCCGGTGTTATATGTATTAAGAAAACTGCGTGCAATTGTTTTCTTGTTTCAATTTAAGCCCTCGAACCAGATGCTTCGTCAAATAAAGGATGGAAAATAATATAAATGTAAGTAATAAAGGCAATTTATTGGCCGTTCATTTATTTAGAGTATGATCAACACAGGGTCGTGAGCAAAGTTTACAAGAAACATTTCAGATTCTCTAACTATGCTCGAAAACCGATGTTGTTCCTACTTCAATGAATCTTACTAAATTGTATTTCCTTATACATACATACATACATACATACATACATTGTAATGCACCTATCGACCTACCTACAAGCAAACCGAACTACATTGTACTGCATACAAACATATACACGTTTGTATGTCTGTATATGAGTAAGGTGTACCTAGTCTGAGGTAAGAAGTGAGAACTAAGAACCCGATGTTGTTCATAGTTCAATGAACAATTAAATTACCCTAACTTGCTATACATACATACATACATACATACATACATACATGCATGCATAACTTCTACTAACATTCCTACCTACATACAATGTAATACACCTATCTACCTACCTACCTACGTATCTACTCACCTACCTGACTACCTACCTACCTATCTGTGTGCATTGTAACTCACACACTCATATAAACATGTTTGTATGTCTGTATATATGTAAGATGTAACTAGACGGAAGTAAGAAGGAGGCACTAAGAAATAAGTTAGTAGCAAGAAGTAAAAAAAGAAACAAAACAAGAAGGCAGACATAGGAAATAAGAAGAAAAGTAAATAAGATCACTCAGGAACAGATATAATCAGATCCACAGTAAACCATAAAAGTTATTTTATTGATGAGCAGCAACGCCAGTAAACATATCTGCGGACGTGTGCGCCTAGTAATGTATCAGATCAGCCCGTAGTGGTATCGGAATCTTCATTGGTCGCATTTTAATCGCTAAGAAGGTAAAGTGTCGTCATGTCTGCATGACGACGCTTTACATCCTTGGCGATCAAAATACTCCTTTCAGTCTGCGCGGATGGGTTGGTTGATATGAGTCTTCACTGAACACCAATGTCAGCAGGTACGTTTTCTCACGTTGAAGCTCAATAATATTATTTTGAATATAACACATGAAAAAAGGGTCCACGGTATTTTGACTTAACCAGTTTATACCTTGTGTCCCATAAGAGGGACAGTGGCAAACAGTTAAGACCAAGATTAACCAGTAACTTCCTACTTTACCTTGACCCTGGGTTAATAAGACGACAGTAAGGCCATACCAAATTAATTTGTAGATTCTCATCCAAAATTTATGAAAAATTGGGGTGGGTGGAACATTTTTATTTTTTATTTTTTATTTTTCAGCAGGCTTTGACAAGCAATCCAGTGTTGGAAGATGAATTGACTAGACCATGAAATTGCATTGTTTAATGAAATAAAATTATAAACCATTGATTTATTATCCTCTTTGTTGTCAGTTTCAATAATGCTAAAGTCAATAAAGTTGCCCAGACAAGGCAATGCCTCACCAAGACTGACATCTGGGGATAGTTTTGTTAGTAAGTCTGTTTTCTTTTGCCCAACTGAGACACTTAAAGCTGTTTTGTTCAGTTCTAGTGGCGGCTTATGATCCAAACTACCACTTCTAAATTCTTCGAACAAGTCGGCAAGCGTCAAATTTTCTGCACATCTAACGCCAAACCAATCTTTGACGATCTCTGCTCCTTTACGAATTCGAACAACCACGAACATATTTGCCGATTGCCGGTGGTTTTCTATCAGTATATCGCCGAATACGGTAAACTTTTGCTAGATTTCACACACCAAAAAATTCAGGATTTTATTCCGGAAATTGATCAGGTAAACAACAGGTAGATGCTCGATATCGGATATTGTACGTAGAATTAAGCGTCACAGCGACGCGGATGACTCTGCCGGACGAAATATTCGCACCGAAATAATTCGGCTATTTTTTTTTTTTTTTTCGTGAAATAAAAAAAATCGGGCGGGCAGTTTTGACCACGGGCGGGCGGGGATGAGAATCTACAAATTAATTTGGTATGGCCTAAATATTCATCGATATTTAAAGGCGGACAGATTTCGTTTCGTTACGCATCTTTTTGCACGACACCGGTGACATGTACATTTTAAACATGAGAAAATGATTCATATTCCATATGCCTGCAGTGATGTACAGGAATTGCCAGCATGTCCTCACATTCTGATCAGGGCGCCCAGTTATTGCCCGCTCAATGCATACTGGAAAACATATCGACGCCTATAGAATAGCCTGATTGGGCTGCCTGGGGATTGATTGTGCAGTCTGATCCGGGCCAGCGCTGTTCGCATAAAGGACGTTATAGAACATTTCACAGCGTTTATGTTAGGAAAACTGTAAACAGACTCTGCTATTGACATATTCAGCTGTTTCCAACCGAACAAACAACTCTACAGAATATACATAAGCGAAATACAAACGTAACTAATTAAAAGTTGACAGCTTAACGCGAATAAGATAGCGCGACTCGCACGATCATTCCGGTTGCTTATGTAAAATTCCTGAATCATTCGTTTTGGGTATCAGTCTAAAAAGGACTTAAGAGGTCTGTTTTATGACTTTTTGTTTGTTTTCTTGCACAGCAAACCCCTAACTCTACAAAGAACGAATTTGCTTCCAAAGGGAGGACAGTTTTACTTGACCCTTTTGCGTATCAATGTTTTCCAGCTCAAAACGTGTAACTACACCCCAAGGTTCTCCATAAAATATAGTGAAAATCGGGATATGCGATTAATAAGTTCCTCCATGTTCTTAACCCATTTATGTCTCGCGTCCCATAAAACGGACATTGGCAAACAGTGTAAACCCAAATCAGACGCCGCAGAACGCGGCGTCTGATCAGGGTCTGTACTGTTTGTATTAAGTACAATAAGTTCTATAATAATGGTAAGAATAAAACTACACATCTCTTTTACTGGAAATGGACCAGTCCAAAAACTTATGGTAGTAGAATCCACTCGTCATAAATGGGTTAGTAATTGCTCATTACATGTATTACTTTTTCTGGCGAAAGAATGTGCACAATACTGGTTAACCGCTTAGAGGACTAAGCCTGCCCAGTAAACGTGTGGTTAGGTAAACTGACCGCGCTCGACATGACCCCATTGGGTTGACTGGGCCGTAAAACCTCAACACAAACAAACAAAAACATGTATTACTTAAAGGCTGGAAACTTTATAGCTAACAGCTAGCGCTGTAGAAAAGGTGGGCGTCCAGATAAATATTTTTTCCTAATGTCTCCAAGAAATCATAACTGAGCCAACTAATGCCTGGGCATCCGCCCAGTCTGGTCAGAGCCATTGCTGTCTGCTTCGAAGCTTGTGTCTTAATTTACCCAGTGAGCGCAAATCAAAGACTTCGACCAGATTGAGCAGATGTTCAGGCTGATCTGAGTCTCCGCTGGGCACACATCCATTTTATTGGTGTAGTCATGAGGTGGTTCGTTTCTCCAAGAATTCATATGCAAAGGATATTCATCATAAACACTTTCTCAAAGCGCTTGTAATGAGCACTACAACATAATATGTTTTCTTCGAAGAAATCAAGCAAAATAGCAACGCACTGTTGCTGTCTTATCTTGAGCAATCGGTTAGAAATATATGATCCTAAATGTAAGAAACCGTACCGTCTGACAGTGACCCCCTCACCATGCACTCATCCCCTCACCGCCCGCCCCCCCCCCCCCCCCCCCAAAAAAAAAACAAAAAAAAAAACAACATAAAAATAGACCTAATTCAGCATGTGCATCTGCACAGTCTGATTAGAATCTTCGTTGTCCGTGACGAATGTTTGTATCCCTGGCTATCCAATCGCGAGAACACGCCTATATAGTTTTGACCCCTTTAAACCCCACTTTTACACAGTAAAACTTGAGTTTACAAGGGTAAACATTAATTTTCTTATTTCTGTTCAAAAACAGAGATTGTTGGTACTCGTTAGAATCGTCTCGCCGAGGCGGTTCTAACAAGTACCAATAGTCTATGTTTTGTGCAGAGAAATATGAAAAAAATCAGAATTTTTCATCTGAAAATTTTCATTTTTGGTGGTAAACTTCTCAATATATTTGAATTGTCAAGGAATCAGTCAATCGATGTGAGGGCCATCCGGCCTGTGTAGTTACTTTGTAATTAACTCATATTTGCCCTTGAAACAAGCAGAAAGTGACCTGTTGACATGATGCTTCAGGATTGTGTGATTTAAAAGAAATTTAAGGATTTAATAGATGAATTGCCATAAAATTTCAATTTGAATTATATATCACATCATCAGTCGTGCATTTGATGTATTGCTAGAAAACCAATAATAATAATAATGATGGATATCATTTGTATTATTATTATTATTATTAGTAGTAGTAGTAGTAGTAGCAGTAGTAGTATTTTCATCAATGAGCTGTCGCAGGACAGCGTAGCTCGATTGGACCGCGTTATGCCTCAAAAAGTTTAACAAAAAATTAACACATTTTGTTTTTCAAAGCCCATGACCTAGACCTCAAGGTCACCCGTGTAGGTTGGGATGGTACAGCAAAAAATCTTAAGATGTCAATGTGTGTCATTGATGTCTCTAATACTTAGAAAACATGTTTTGAAAACTTTAATTTGAATATATTCAGGGAATGTATGCAGAGAGAAAGAAACCTTCTCCATATAGACATGTAGGTTTACAGTGCTTATACAGTTTCATAATCAGTTTGATTTTTAAATGACATTTAACTTTTCAGTTTAATTTAAGTAAAACTTTAGAATTAATTTAAAATAAATTTTCTTATGTTACTTTATCGAACAATATTATACAATAATTTTTCGATATTTTTTTTTCAACCATTTAGTTATTTTGGGTAAGCTTTATTCTATCATATTGATCTATATCTCGCATTAAAATATTATTATTATTTTTTGTTTGTTTGTTTTGTTTTATTATATTAAATCAATATTCATCATTTAAAAATGCTAGCTTGAAACATAAAAAAAGTCTTAATATTGAAACGTAATCAAGCATTTACTAATTTGATCAAAATTAGCCTCTAGAATAAAATTATGGGGATTTATATAGAATTTGTATAAAGTAAACTTTAAAAAGTTTAAAAAGGAACCAGTGACATCATTAAATAGTGCATTGTTAGACACCATTTTTACATACTGTAACTAGCAACACGAGTTACTTTGAATTTGAATGCATATAGTTATTGAAATCATAGGGATTTTTAAAGCGGTTTTCAACATTATTGTCGTCATAACAACATCATAAATTTGAAATAATCTGCAATTAGGGGATGTGTCATCTTTACCATTGTATATACTGAACGCGTATCCCTATTCACTTAGTAATGACTGAGTACTGTTACAGTAGAATATACAAAACCATAATGAGACTGTTATCTGCAGGCTCATCTCGGCGCATCACGAAAACATGCCTATATAATTTTGACCCCCTTATATAGTAAAACTGGGGTTTAGAGGGGTATAAATTATTTTCCTTATGTCTGCTCAAAAACATAGAAGAGGCGGTTCTAACGAGTACCCACAATCTATGTTTTGAGCAGAAATATGAAAAATATCAGAATTTTTTATCCGAAAAATTGCCATTTTTTGGTGGTAAAATTTTCAGTGTATTTGAATAGGTGTGTTTTCGTAATGGCATTATGCACATTCAAGATGTATTTTCACTCGATGTTGACCATGTTTCACTTATTGAGAGACCACATAACCCTAAATACATTCTTGCAGATTTAAACAAAAAAAGGTGTAACATAAGCGCCGTCTGGTCAGTGTCTTGGATATGCGATCTGTGGGCAAAGAAAGACCTCAAGTTTCTTCTGTTGCAAATACTCATGCTGGTCTGAACTTTTTGTTTTGTTTGCATATTGGTATACTTAAAACTTAAATCATTAAATATATAGAAAGGGTGAAAAACATATAAATAAAAAGGGGTAACAAATTGAAAAGGATATATTTAGATTGCCATATGATTTTAGCATTGTACCAAATAATCAAATTTTTGAAGGTTTTCTTATGTTTCCCAGAAAACGTGATTTGCTGTTTCTCCTAGTAGACAATTTGCATGAAATAGTCATTTATCTTCTGCGACAAATTAGAAAAAAAGAAAAACGAAACATATTTGGAAATGTCTTTCGATAAGTTTTTCACCCAGCATGCTAAATTTGATTTATAATATTTATTGGTATATATTTGACTGGCAATGGCTCATCTGATATCCAGATGAAAATGCACATGAAATTAAATGAAAACAATATTCAATATTTTGTTGAATTGATTTATTTGGGAATGGGACCGGGGCTTGGATTATTGAAAATGATTTTTGGATCGATTGTTTACAATCCACCCAAAGTATACATTGTTGTCTATGTGATTAGCATTGACCAATGAAATGAAAACGCGCGTTAGACGGATCAATCAATTGTTCATGATATGAAACTTATAAAACCATAATCTGTTGTATCCGAACCAAACTCTATTCCCAAACGGAACGCTTTTGTTTCGATGGTCGATTACTAAACATCACGAAAACACGCCTATATAATTTTGACCCCCTGAAACCCCACTTTTATATAGTAAAACTGGGGTTTACAGGGGTATACATTATTTTTCTTATTTCTGCTCAAAAACATAGATTGTGGGTACTCGTTAGAACCGCCTCGTTCAGGCGGTTCTAACTATTACCCACAATCTATGTTTTTGAGCAGAAATATACGAAAAATATCAGATTTTTTATCTGAAAACTTTCAGTTTTTTGGTGGTAAAATTTTCAGTATATTTAAAAAGGCGTGTTTCCGTAATGTGAACCTGAGTGATATTGTTGTCCGCCTGACTACCGCTGTCCATTAAAGTTAATCGACACCAATAGCGTTTTTATGACATCCAGGTAACCGTTATTTACAACAGTAATATTCTCGTCGCTGTTACGTCAGGCTGCTATGAAATAGGATTATCTGTAAAACTTAGACCGGGTTTAGTGCTGGGACGTTGGCAAACAGTGCAGACCCAAATCAGAAGCCACAGAACGCGGCGTCTGACCGGGGTCTGCACTTTTCGCTTAAATTACAGGAAGTTAAGGGTTAAATGTACTGTGTTAAGTCCACATTCAGGACCATTCATTACGAAAACACGCCTATTCAAATATATAGAAAATTTGACCACCAAAAACTGAAAGTTTTTAGATTAAAAAATTCTATTTTTCATATTTCTGCTCAAAACATAGATCGTGGGTACTCGTTAGAACCGCCTTTGCGAGGTGGTTCTAACGTATACCCACAATCTATGTTTTTGAGCAGAAATAAGAAAAATAATGTATACCCCTGTAAACCCCAGTTTTACTATATAAAAGTGGGGTTTAAGAGGGTCAAAATTATATAGGCATGTTTTCGTGATATTTCTAACCTACACTCAGAGACAATCGACCCACTAGTGCTAACTAGTGCTTTAATCAAATAATTTGTCGTAATAATGTTCTAGCGATTTCTTATCTAGGGATTCAGTACATGACACAAAAGAAAACTGGGACATTTTGAAGATATTTGAAATAAGTAAGTTGGCTTTATTTTAAGAAGGTGAGGCATTTGTCGATGCAAATCTCCCATTAGGCCCTCTAAAGTGCATACAACACAGACTATTAAAACAGCAAATACAGAGCAATATATCATTACCAAAACACACCTATTCAAATATATTGAAAATTGTACCACCAAAAAATGGAAATTTTTCAGATAAAAAAATCTGATATTTTTCATATTTCTGCTCAAAACATAGATTGTGGGTACTCGTTAGAACCGCCTCGTCGAGGCGGTTCTAACGAGTACCCACAATCTATGTTTTTGAGCAGAAATAAGAAAAATAATGTATACCCCTGTAAACCCAAGTTTTACTATATAAAGTGGGGTTTAAGGGGGTCAAAATTATATAGGCATGTTTTCGTAATGTACAAGAATAAAATGAGAGAATGATTGGAATGATACTGATGCAGCTAAAACATTGTATAACTTTAGCTTTATTGTTTTCACTGGGCACCCTAGTTTAAAAGTACGTTTTCTGACGTTGTGATCCATATTTTTCACATAAATGTGTCAACCTAATGTCAGATCTGCACATTTGGACATTTTGTACGTGCGCCCAGCAAAAACCTCAGATCAGCCTGCACATTTGCAGTCTGAGGAGTCTTCGCAGGACATTCCGTCTCGAGAATATGCCAATATAATGTTGATCCCCCTTCAATACCAGTTTTCCTTCAACCCCACTTTTATATAATAAAACTGGGGTTTACAGGGGTATACATTATTTTTCTTATTTCTGCCAAAAAAATATAGATTGTGCGTACTCTTTAGAACCATCCCGCGGAGGCGGTTCTAACAAGTACTCACAAGCTATGTTTTGAGCAAATATATGAAGAATATCAGAGGTTTTTTTTTTCTTTTTCTAAAAAAATCAGTTTTTGAGGTGAAATTTTCAATATATTTTAATAGGCGTGTTTTCGTAAAGGTATTCGCCGGGCATTCTCTGCGTAGCCAAGGATCGAAAGCGTCTTCAGGCGGACAGTCAGACATTGATAGGCCTGCGCATTATTGCAGGCTGATCTGAGTGTTCCCTTGGCGTGCACGCAAGCTTGTAGGAAATGCACATTACGAAAACACGCCTATTCAAATATACTGTAAATTTACCCACCAAAAAATGAACAGTTCCAGATAAAAAATTCTGATATTATTAATATTTCTGCACAAAATATAGATTGTGGGTACGCGTTAGAACCGCCTCGGCGATGTGGTTCTAACGCGTACCCACAATCTCTGTTTTTAAACAGAAATATAAAAAAAATAATGTTATCACTATGAACCCCAGTTTTACTATATAAAAGTGGGGTTTAAGGGGGTCAACATTATATAGGCATATTTTCGTGATGTATGCCCCTGTTCAAATGATGTTATCCACAAAAAGGCCAAAATCAAATATGAAGCCTTCTTGAGAAACAAACAAAACAAAATATCACATTGTGGGTACGAGTTAGAACCGCCTCCGCGAGGTAGTTCTAACGCGTACCCACAATCTGTGTTTTTAAGCAGAAATAAAAAAAAATGTTACCCCTATGAACCCCTATTCCGATAGGCAGCGATTACCCCCTAGCTTGCTGAGGTAACGCCGATTCGAAACTTACCTGGACAGTTGGGCGCATGCGCACAACAATGTGAAACAAGTCATCTTTATACATTCTGTAGAATCCAATTTTAATAGCGGACAGTGAAGGCCCTGATCAGACTGCGTGGATACCCAGGCTAATCTGGGCCTTCGCTATCCGCATATGCCCAAAGACACGTTTTTGCATAGCGCGGCCCATAAGAACATTCGCATAGTATCGTCAGGGTATTTGCTCGACATGTAAAAATTCAACAGCACATGGTGATTTTGTAAGCGGACATCTCATCACGAAAACATACCTATATAATTTCGACCGCCTTAAACCTCACTTTTATATAGTAAAACTGGGGTTTACAGGGGTATACATTATTTTTCTTATTTTTGCTCAAAAGATAGATTGTGGATACTCGTTAGAACCGTCTCGCCGAGGCGGTTCTAACGAGTACCCACAATCTATCTTTTGAGCAAAAATAAGAAAAAATATCAGTTTTTTATCTGAAAATTTTCAAGTTTTTGGAGGTGAAATTTTCTATATATTTGAATAGGCGTGTTTTCGTAATGTATTAAATTGATTAGGCAGCGGTAATGCGTCAGTATGGTTCTCTTTTTAGCACATAACCAAAGATACCGTTACACACAAAGCCGCCCAAGTGACGTGTAGAAAGAGAAAGTTTGTTTTACAGTGATATACGAACTTGTATGCGACCAAGAAAGGCGCTGATCTGCGTAGATCTGTCCGTACAACCGCGCTGTCTGATTAAGGTGATTTCGTTAACAAAAATATAAGTGAAGATATCCAAAAAATGCAACAATCACAAATCATAAAGCACAGCCATCCCGATACACCAAAAGAAGGATAACTGTCCGCTCATAAGAACCTATTACCGAAACGTGAAGACACAGATCATAGCATCACGAAAACATGCCTATATAATTTTGACCCCCTTAAAACCCAACTTTTATATAGTAAAACTGGGGTTTACAGGGGTATACATTATTTTTCTTATTTCTGCTCAAAACATAGATTGTGGGTACTCGTTAGAACCGCCTCATTGAGGCGGTTCTAACGAGTACCCACAATCTATGTTTTGAGCAGAAATATGAAAAATAACAGAATTTTTATCTGAAAATTTTCAATTTTTTGGTGGTAAAATTTTCAGTAGATTTGAATAGGCGTGTTTACGTAATGGTGAGACTGTGTGGCTGCACAGCTTGATCGTGGCTTCGTTTATCACATTTGAGCCAAACGTGAAGAAATATACCGTCCTATGTAAACGCCTAGGAAGATTCAGATCGACCTACGCAAGCGCGCACTCTGATCATAGTTTTCCTGGGCGCGCTTTAGATAACCAGGGATCACATCTGTCTTCAAGCGGACAACGAAATATTGGGTCAGACAACGCGGTTGCGCAGGCTTAGAGCCGTCAATAGGGCAAAAAATGTCTGGAGGTACATTTTCTCACCTTCGGGCTTATTTGGGTTGCGCCAAACGAAAAAGCCTCAGAGCTTGGACCACGTCAAGCGATTTAGTGGATTTGGACAAGCGAGGAATATGCGGATTCACATCATCCTGCACATGCGCAGTCGCATCCCGGCAATTGTTTCTTTCCATGGAAACAATCTGTAGTATCCAATAATTTTGTTTGTGGGCAGCGAAGGTCCTGATCAAAATGCGCATCCACAGTTTTTTCTGGAACTTCGTTGTCCGCATATGCCAGACGATACGTTTTCATATGGCGCGGTTTATTTGTGTTCAGTGCCGCTTTTGACTGACGCGCGTTGTATATTCAAGTATATATTCAAGCTTTCTAAAGCGTTTGCAGATCATCAGCAGCTGGAAACGCGTTCTGAGGCAAACTTTTTGACATCCTTACATCATATCTTGTCGGAAAACTGCAAGTATTTGTTACATTATTGATATTTTGCGTGTGAACTATAGACAAATGCAGTAAAATTGTACTATTTCGCCACATTTGATTAATTTATAGGTTTACGGGAGAATCTATAATATGATTTAGCCCTTCCGGAAAAATAAAATTTGCATTTCATATTTTATTTTTATTTTAAGAAGTTGATAATGAAGACGTCTGTCAAAAGTAAATTACTTCACCCAAACGTCTGTCAATAGAAATTTTCGATGTCCAGACGTATGTAAATAGCAAAGTACGGTATTCAGACGTCTGTCAATAGCGGAAATATATTGAAATCTCTATTTCCTGACGTCTGTAAAAAAGTTGTTGTTTTCTTTTTCTGAATTATTCGCATGAATTTAATTATACCTCAGATGAATTTTATGTTTTGATGGCCGTAAAACATATTATCTTCAACAGTTTTAGGAGCTTGAGCGGGGGGGGGGGGGGGGATTGTGGGGGGGGGGGGGGGAGGAGGCGGGGGAACCTAAAATCGTAAAAAAGACGAAAAAAAAAAAAAAAAAAAAAAAAAATGTCATCGGACATTGCAGTGTGCCTGACGACGACTGTTGCTATGCCTCGTAGTTTGTCGTGGCTGGCAGTTCTAAAGTGATTCTGATTTTAGTATTTGCATGCTATTTGTTGACAGGACACGGAGATTGTATTGCTCATATATTGTAGTTTAGTAGCAACGTTTGTTGGTGGCAGTATGGACACACCTCACTGGAACGTGGAAGTTAGCTGTATTGCTTGGTATCTACAATTTGTGATTTCATATTTCTAATACACGTAGTCTCGTTGCTAGAAGAGATGTGCGATTTGTAATCGTGTCTCTTCGTTGGGTTCTGTACTCAGTGTGTATAAGTTATTTGCAGCCACTAAATGGAAGCAAATGTATTCAGAGAAATGCAATTTCGTTCTTGTTTTATTACAACTATATTCGGAGCTTGTGAAAGTTTCTGAGAAACTTCTAAGTTAACGGAGTCGCGTAAATAATGATTAAATTTGGAATACATTTTCAAGATATTTTCTCGGGCAGACGGTCTTTGTCAGAGTCAGTTGCATTACCATCAAATTGTATCTGCAAACAATTTCATTATTGCCAGACTGAAGTCTGGAAATAGTAATTTAACATACATTCACAATTGTTAGAAGTCCGGAAATCGCAATTTTAGCATATATACGCTATGCCAGACCTCTGGCTATGGCGATTTTAACGTTATTGAAAGACGTTTGGTAGTAGCAATTTTCAGGTTTATTTAAACCGCTATTGATACATTACGAAAACACGCCTATTCAAATATACTGAAGATTTTACCACAGGAAAAAAAAAAAAAAAAAAAAAAAAAAAAAAAAAAAAAAAAAACGAAAAGAAAAGAAAAAAAAAAAAAAATCAGATAAAAAATCTGATATTTTTCATATTTCTGCTCAAAACATAGATTGTGGGTACTCGTTAGAACCGCCTAAGGATAATGTATACTCCTAATAGAATAATGTATCTCGTTAGAAGAATAATGTAAACCCCTGTAAACCCCTGTTTTACTGATAAAAGTGGGGTTTAAGGGGGTCAAAATTATATAAGTAGGTTTTCGTGATGAGAAGTCTGTATATAGCCACTTCATTTAGTTTATGCTCGTACTCTTTAAATTTGAGGCTAAATGTTGTATTTTACCTTTAGTTTGTATGAAAATTAATTTATTAGATCTACCCATGCGTTTTATATTTTTATTTTCATTTTTATTTTATTTATCCCTCGAGACATCAACTTTTTAAGAAATCTTCAGTAAACCAGTGGTATTCGTGTGGTGTTGTAGGAAGGTCCTAATCTTGACTGCAGATTAAAATAAAGCAATCATTTGCGCCTAATGGCGTAGGTGTCTTAATTTTGAAGGGTCTTAGAAGTGCAATTTTACTGTATATGTCCTAGTCCACATGATCGTTATTTTGCCATATCTGGAATCTGGCAGGGCCGAATTGGAATTTCTTTTTTGGACAGTCATCTCATAAAACAGGAGGTTTGTTTTCTCCCGAGTAATTTCACAACTGTACATATAGTTTATATCAGTATGAGTAACTTTGTTATCCTCAAATAAAAACAAAATATGATTTTTATGAAATTGCCACTTTAAATGTCTCTGATTTACCTTCTCTCCTAATGATACCGGATAATTTGTATTAGTTAAAATATTCCTTGGTTCAGGGTTATAGAAACTAAATTCATTGAATTCATTGTCTTTTGATCCTTTAATCCCTGATTTTCTGAAACTTTCTTTTCATCTTTGAATTTTGACATGTCCACTGATGCAAACGGAGGTTTAAGTATAAAATGAAATAAACAAACAACAACAAAAAAACTAATGGCAAACAGTATAGATCCTGAAGAGACAGCTCGTCACATTTATGCTTGTTGGTATGTATTGAATACTGCGAGTGTTTGGAGAGTAACATCGGAGCTTGTAAAATGCATATGGCAAATTGTACGATTTGTGACATATTTAGAGTATATACCAAGTATATAAAAATATAATTAGAGATGCCCAGGAAATGCCACAATCAAGAAGCAGAACCTCCCCGAGGCACCCAAATAAAGAGAGATGAGCAACAGATAATGACAAAATAAACGTCACACATGAAACCACAGACGCCGAAAAAAGTAGAGCGGCAACAGAGAGTTTTTTTTTTTTTTTTTTAAAAAAAGGAGGTCTCCAATAACAGAGTAGCAGACCACGTGTCACTATTGAACATTTACGTATTAGAAGCTGTTTATTTTATAAAATAAAACATGACGTTAATAATTATGGCTGTAAAGGAAGCATTCGCCCGACATGGTTTTTTTATATATCCTTTTCACCAGGTTCATGAAATGTTATCAAAATAATACTGTATTGTTTAATTAAAAGTAAAAAAAAAAGTCTAAAAGGATGCCTTTTTAAACAAAGACCACATTGCAGATAGAAAATTGGAGTCTCTTCCAGCACGATGTCACTCGTGCTACAGGTTATCTAATTTAATTCGTTTTGCTAGAGAGTTTTGTCAAGTCAGTGACTATCACTGGAAACAAATGGAAACAAATGGAAACCAATGGAAACAAAATTTCAACTTCCAAGATTCTTAGGCAGGGGTACCGGTATCATAAGCAATGAAATAGACGTCGTTCTGAATAAATGTCCAAATATAACATCAATTTTAAAGCACTTCTGCAAAAAAGTGTATCGGAACTAGACGTTTATTGTGACTAAGTCTATAAATTCAGAACCATTGTTGGCAAAACTGCTTTTTTCGGAATAATTCGAAACGACCGTCACTCGCTACAAAAAGACAAGTCACAACATGCGAAAAACTGCATGCATGGCATTAACTCAGTTTGATAACTCTTTTATTGCACGACAGTGAGTCTGTCCTCAGAACCTTCTAAAAGTTTTTCAGAATGGATGAACAGCTCTGTGTTTCTGGTTAAAAGTCCTACGCACCTTTTTCTTTTCATTGTTTTAGCCTCATCTCTTCTTCTCTTGGTAGGTTGTGCTATATGACGATAGCATTCCTGGGCATCTTCACTTATCAATTTGTAATTTTCGCCGGTGTTTACAAATCGATAAATAAACGTCAAAAATATTGCCTTTGGAAACAAAGAACACACTACAGATTAGAAAATGGAAGCCTCAGTTTTATTGAGATCTTTATAAGCAGTAATGAAATAAACGTCAAAAAGATTGCCTTTGGAAACAAAGAACACACTACAGATAAGAAAATGGGAGTCTCGGTTTTATCGAGACTCTTCATAAGCAGTAATGAAGATTGCAACACTGCTTACGCCCTTTAGCGTATACATGAGCAGAACTCCATTTCAAAAATTCCACAATGGGCCCAATGATCCCAAAGGAAATGAAATATAATCTGCACTATGGTAAAGTACGGGGAGACGTTCTACCGCCGCCACACGGCACTAATACCAGCTGCAGTGTAGTAAAATAAACGTCAAAAAGATTGCCTTTGGAAACAAAGAACACACTACAGATAAGAAAATGGGAGTCTCGGTTTTATTGAGACTCTTCATAAGCAGTAATGAAGACTGCAACACTGCTTACGCCTTCTAGCGTATACATGAGCAGAACTCCATTTTCAAACATTCCACAATGGGCCCAATGATCCCATAGGAAATGAAATATAATCTGCACTATGGTAAAGTACGGGGAGACGTTCTACCGCCGCCACACGGCACTAATGAAGTTTGCAACACTGATTACGGCCTCCAACGTATACATGAACATAATTCCATTTTCAAAGATACCACAATGGGCCCAATGATCCCAAAGGAAATGAAATACAAGCTGCAATATGTCGAAGTACTGGTAGACGGCCTTAACACCAGCTGCAGTGTAGTAAAATAAACTGAAAAAAATATTGCCTTTGAAAACAAAGAACACACTACAGATAAGAAACTGAAAGGAAGTCTCGGTTTTATTGAGACTCTTCATAAGCAGTAATGAAGTTTGCAACACTGTTTACGGCCTCTAGCGTATACATAAGCAGAACTCCATTTTCAAAAATACTCGTACCACCATGGGCCCAATGGTCCCAAAGGAAATGCAATATAATCTGCACTATGGTGATAAAGTCCAAAAATATGATGAACGCACTACAGATTCGAAAATGGAAGTCTTGGTTTTGTTGAGGCTCTTCATAAGCAGTTATGAAGTTTGCAACACTGCTTACGCTCTCTAGCGTATACATAAGCAGAACTCCATTTTCAAAGATACCACCATGGGCCCAGTGATCCCAAAGGAAATGCAATATAATCTGCACTATGGTGATAAAGTCCAAAAATATGATGTTTGTTTCTTATGATTCCAAATTCGTCGTCTTAACGTTGAAAACATGACTTTTGATTATTTTAGAAACAAAAGCTAACAAATATAATTCCAAGATTTCTTTCAAGTGGATTTATCGAAGATAAATGCTAATTTGTTTGGCTTTTGACCAGTCAACTCTGCGCAAGTTAGTGCAATTATATGGGGCTAGTGGGGTCTGTAACAGAAAATCCATTGCTGTCATGGGTAAGGGATATATCGTAGGAATTTAAAAATCCGTGTTGTACTACGTTATCAGTGGTAGGTTTTCTGTAATAGGACTGTAAAGTACGTTGTCCTAGTAATGTTGAAAAATCAAAGCAAAAATACAATATTATTATACCCTTTTAAAGCCATATTAAATAAAAAAAAAATCTATTTATTTTTTTTTTCACGTACACTGTATTAGCATTAAATATACACCTTAAATGTTTCCAGTATATTTGGCTGCCGAGCTGAATTATTTACGTTACATTTTCCATCATAACATAGAAATTCAATGCTGCATTCAAATGTGCTTTATGGTTGAAAATTCATGACAAAGGATCTGGTCTAAATCTTATTTTTTTCCTAAGTAGCATTTGATTGCCCTTTTACATTTGAAATGAAAATGTTTCATTCAACTCAAAATTTAGTAACACACCGTTTAACTTAGTAACTATATATTAAAATGTATGAAAAGTAATACTGAACAATTAAATACAAAACTATTATACTTTTGTCAAAGTATTAAATGTAAAAAAAAAAAAAAAAAAAATCTTTTTTTCGCATATTAGCATTTCATATCCATAGATAACCTTCAAGTATTTTTCGGTATATGTAGCTGTCAAACAGTGCCGTTAACGTTACTACGTGTTCCATCATAACACAGAAGGTCAAAGTACACTCGAGGGTGTTTCACAGTGGAAGATGTATCATGAAGAATTTAGTCTTAATATTAATACTTCCAAAATAGCATTCACTTTCCCGCTTAAAAGTGCAATTAGAATCCTTTATCTAAAATAAAATTGGGTTGCATACCGTCAAACCTATTAATCGTATATTTAAGAGTATAAAAGGTAATGCTAACAAATCAAATCTTGAATACAATAGTATTATACTTTTTGTCAAAAGTATCATGAATCTGGAAAACATCGTCATTTTATGCATAAGCACTAAATAGAAAACCTATAAGTATTGTCTGGTATATTTTGTTGTCGAACAGTGTTGTTTACATGACAATTTCCATCATCACCATAACATAGAAAGTCAATGTTAAACTTAAAGGTGCTTTATTTGAAAACTTCAGCAAGAGGAACCTTGTCTAAATCTTAATATTTTGAACAAAAAAGAAGAAATAACATTTATTTGCCGTTTTGTTTAGATTGTTACAAGAATGTGTTTTGTAAGAACTGAACTTTTTGTAACATACTTTTAGACCTAATAACCTTTTATTGAATGGTATAAAAGATAATGCGTGCTTCATCAAATCAAAACAAAGAAATAAACATTTTTCTTTTATTTTTTTTCTTCAGTGACTGTCTGATGGTTTGCACTTCCATTTATACCTTAAAATACTTTGCAGAATCACACATTTTGATAGGCATCTGCAATTAAAGCTTAAGATTATCATTTGGTAACGTACCTAACACACATATATAACAAAGAGCCTGCGTACCTCATTCAAGTGCTGTAGTAGATACTTATGCATTTTGTGTACAGTGAAGAATAATTTACCTTTCAGTTTATGATGTAAAATTGTGTATTTGCATACGGTAGCATATAAAGAAACACAACATTCAAATGGTTGATGCATATAAATTCAGTATTAATGTATTCGTTTCTGGTGACATTCAGATGAAAGTAAACTTCATGGCTTAAGTAATATGCAGGCTGAAGTAGCACATAAGGCAGGACATTTATCATTTATATTTACTTTCATCATTTTTGACAAAATTTTTATTAGGTTTTATATGATAAACTATGCTGTCACCGGATTCTCTCATACTGCTAAAAAGTTTCTGTGTTCTGTTGTCCTTTGGATTCACCAATTTACACTTCTGTCCTTTTTCCAGCATATGATACAATAGTTTACAAATTGTGATTGTCTTCGTCTGGCCTTTCATGCAGGTGCAGGACCAAAGGTAAGACGTTTTTTGGTGTTTGGGTTATTAACTATTCTACGAACTAAACTATAACCGAATCTAACATATAGCATCCAACGGTAGATGTACAAGAGTAATATATCTTCTTTGTATCTTGGTTCCTGCATCATCAATGGAAATGATAATATATATTGCCAGTGTCTGTGATGTGTTTTTAAATTACTTAAAAGAAACCAGAAAAAAATATTAATAATGGTCTAATTCTAAACATGTATACATCCATTATTTAAATGTTTTGTTTATATATATGCTATAAATGTCACCGTGTGCATATTTGCTGTTATATATCACAGACTGAAATGATAATTAAATCGTATTTCGGCGTTTATTTTACAACATTACATGGCAAATGTACTAAACAGTCCTATTACAGAAAACTGATCACTGATAACTTAGTACAACATTGGTTTCCAAGTACACAAGATATGTCAATTACTCTTGACAGCAAACGGAATCTTGCTTCATGAAATGATGAACAAGCTCGTATACGTAGTCACACATCTCGGTTTTGTCCCTAAAGCAGAAAGCTCGGACATCAATTAAACCACATGCGCTTATTTTGAGTGATCACTCCATGCTCTTGGTGAAAGGAAAAAAAAAAAAAAAAAAAAAAAAAAAACATGTTAGCAAAATGTTCACAGACATAAATATTATTGCCATTCTTATTATTATTAATCATAATTACCATACTTTTATTTTATGGAGCAAACAGCTTCAAAAAAATAATCAACAGTGACCCCACTTTTATATAGTAAAACCGGGGTTTACAGGAGTATACATTATTTTTCTTATTTCTGCTCAAAAATAGATTGTGGGTACTCGTTTGACCCGCCTAGCCGAGGCGGTTCAAACGAGTATCCACAATCTATGTTTTGAGCAGAAATATGAAAAACATTAGAGTTTTTTATCTGAAAATTTTCAGCTCTTTTGAGGTGAAATTTTCAATATATTAGAATAGGCGTGTTTTCGTAACGTGCTCTGTTACTAGAGGTCCCCAGTTTTCAATATCTTTTGTAGCAGCAGTCCTACTTTGTTCAGCGTATTTGGTTTCATATATGACATTTCTTTTGTCGTTATTAATTACTCGTCTCTCTTTATTTGGGTGCCTCTGGAAGGCTGTCCTTGATTGCGGTATTTCCTGGCCATCTCTATTTATATGTTTATATTTTTGATATATATTCTAGATATGTTACATACTTTACAATTTGTCATATGCACTTTCCAAGAATATGTTACTCTCTAAAATTCTATATATATCAAAAAACATAAATTTGATTTTAAATATTGCAGAAAGTGTGTTAATGCAACTTTTGTTGTAAATGCCGAAGTAGGGGCTATTAATGTATAGTGTAACAATTCGTAACCATGTTTTATATCGTTTGACTTGATGAGTAATTAAAGTAGGAAGTTGTTATCTGTGGTATGAAACGACAAACTTCGAATCGTTAGTTAGATATAACCTAAAGTCCAATTTCCGATGAAGAATTAATAGCAGAATGCAATTTATTTCGAAATGTCACAAAAAATGGTCAGAGAAAAGTCCAGGAAGTGCCACAATCACAAACCGCAGCCTTTCCCAGACCCCAAGAGGAACAGGGAAACCGACAAATCCAAACAAGCACAAATCGAACAAACGTACGAAAAGCACTAAGATTATCTCTCTCTTTCCCAAGAGAGGAAATCGCAATACTAAAAGGACTGAAAAACACAAGAACACAATGACACATGGAAAGACATACAACAAATCGCCTCTTAGAATAAACCACAAAGCAACAAAGAATAAGACTAACACCGGGACCACCGCCTTAGAACGGTCAGTAGAGTAAACCACCGCGGGGTTTAAAGCACTTTTACAGCTAGCTAACTTAACCCTGGGTCCCGATGCTACTCTTAATACAGAAACACATAAAAATTCGGGTCGCATAAAGGCTCCCAACTCAGTCAATGCATCAAAGGGAAAACACAAAAATCAAATTAATCACTAAACAAATACGAGTACTCATGGCAAATTCTACTGTATGCCAGAGTAAATGAAAACCAATAGTTGAACCACGGCGGGCCAAGCCAAAGACATATCGTCAAGCCCCAACCCACTGGTTAAAGTTTTACGAAGAGGCCGTCATTGGGTCTGAGGTCCGAACCGCCGTCGTGCAATTAAAGAGTGAAGCATAGCCATCAACAATGATTGGGTTGATTGTGTAGAAAAATCATAAGTAGACAATTTAGACAAAACAAAGTAAGAGAAAAGTCCAGGGAGTGCCACAATCACAAACCGCAGCCCTTCCCAGACCCCAAGAGGAAGAGGAAATCGACAAATCTAATCAAGCACAAACCGAACAAACGTACGAAAAGCACTAAGATTAGCTCCCTCTTACCCAAGCGAGGTAATCGCAATACTAAAAGGACTGAAAAACACAAGAACAAAATGACACACGGAAAGATATACAAAAAATCGCCTCGTTGAATAAACCACAAAGCAACAAAGAGTAAGACTAACAAAGGGACCACCGCCTTAGAACGGTCGGTAGAGTAAACCACCGGGGGGTTTAAAGCACTTTTACAGCTAGCCAACTTCAACCTGGATCCCGATGCCACTCTTAATCGCAACAAGTAAAACAGAAAGCAAAATGGGCAGCTGTTGAAGGTGACCGAAATGCTAGCATCACAAAACAACTAGTAAAACAGAAAGCAAAGTGGGCAGCTGTTGAAGACGGTGACCACAATGCTAGCATCACAACACATACAGAAAGAGCTACAAAGAGTAAGAACAACACCAGGACCACCGCCTTAGAACGGTCAGTAGCAAAAAAACTACCGGGGGGTGGGGGGGGGAGTGGGGTTTAAAGCACTTTTACAGCTAGCTAACTTCACCCTGAGTCCCGTTGCTACTCTTAAAACAGAAATACATAAAAAAATCGGTTCGCATAAAGGCTCCCAACTCAGTCAATGCATCAAAGCGAAAAAAGCATAAAACATCAAATTAATCACTATAAAAAACAAAGACGAGTACTCATGGCTAATTCTACTGTATGCCAGAGTAAAGGAAAACCAATAGTTGAACCACGGCGTGCCAAGACAAAGACATATCGTCAAGCCCCAACTCACTGGTTAAAGTTTTACGAAGAGGCCGTCATTGAGTCTGAGGCCCGAACCGCCGTCGTGCAATTAAAGAGTGAAGCATAGCCATCAACAATGATTGGGTTGACAACTAGGCATGCAGTCTGCCGCATAATATCCAGGCTATAGCCAATTCTTTTATAACGGTTAATAAGTTTTCTGAATTGCTCCGAAAAGTTAGATTTACCTACAATTTTTCTAAATCTGTACACTAAGTCACCGTAAAATTCGGGTTCCGATATACCTTGTTGCAGAAATGTTTTCAGACTGACGCTATATTTTTCTAACAAGGCACTGTGTCTGCGATAAAATTTCGAAAACGCCTTCCGGAGTTTAAAATAACGATAGCCCTGCCTAAGAAGTTTGGCAGTAAGAGCTTTATTACGGTCCTTAAAGTCATTAAGATTTGAAGAAGCTCTGGCGAATCTTATAAGTTGAGATATGTATACCCCATATGAGGTACGTCGGGGGACATCGCCATCCAGAAAAGGGAAATTGACTATATCAAAATCAAAATCGTCCCGTTTATCATAAATTTTGGTGGAAACTGTATCATTAGATATACATAGATTCAAATCCAGAAAAGGTGCCTCAGTATCGGAAGAATTTGCTCTATTTTATTGGAGTTCTGTAGCGTATATCCGGTCCACCATTTGGTCAAAGTAAATATTGTCAATATTTAATAAATCGTCAAGGTATCTTAAAGTTGAATTGAAAGCCTCAATAATGTCAGCCTGATTTTCACGTGAGAGAGACTTCCTGAAATCTCTCTCATAACAAAAATGAAACAAATCTACAACAAGAGGAACATAATTAGTTCCCATCGGAATACCAAATGTTTGTCTATAAAGTTTAGTTCCAAATCTAATAAAAGTATTATCCAAAAGATAAACAAGGGCATCACAGACTTTTTGACACGGCCATAAATTGTGATTATTATATACATCAGAAGTGAAAAAAGCACATTCTTCGTTGCAAGCCAAATATTGGGTATTCTCTCGAATAAACATTCGGTTAATTAAATCAATAAGTTTATCTTTTATAAGATGATGAGGTAACGTAGTATACAGTGTAGAAAAATCATATGTAGACAATTTAGTAGCCTGAAAGGTTTTAGATTTAAATTTATTTAGAACATCATTAGAATTTTTGATTGACCAAAAATAGTTAATTCCGTCCCTTTCGTAAACAGGATCATAGTATCTAATCCAATGTTTTTTAACAGCAGTAAGGCATGAAGTTAGCAGTTTGGACAAAACAGTAGTCGTATAAGAACTGGAATTAGCAATGAAACGTGCTTTATAAGGTCGTTTATGAAGTTTCGGTAACCAATATAACATAGGAAGTCTGTCTTGCTTTTCTTTAATACTCACTGCAAACTTAGCAGTAATATCGACAGAATGGGTATTGACAATAGATCTCTCGTCAGTAGAAATCCGTTCATATGTTTTGGTACTACCAAGTTCTTGTTTAAGAGTATTGATATAATAAAGTCGTCACACAACAACAACATTATTAGCAGCTTTATCAGCTGGAGCCAAAACATACTACCTATGAAATTCTTGGATACCTTGTTTCAAATATCGAAAAGATAATTTAGGCTTAGGAGATGGAAGATCAAGGTTATTAGAGTAAAATAACACACGTTCATCAATGATCTTAAAAATCTTTAATTTCCAATTATTTAAAGCATTAGACGCAACATGCTCTCGTTTACACCAACGCGTACAATAATCATTTAAAGCACTGGCAATTGTTTCCCGACATTTATTGAAATCAATGTGGGCTGGGAATCTATATTTAGGTCCTTTTGAAATAACTGAACGGATTCGTGAATCAGTTATAATCTTCAAGTTACCAGTGACAATATGACCCGCTGGTTGATAACAAAATTTAGAATCTTTACAATCTCAAGAATCAGGGGAACTAGCTTCAATGTCAAGATCAGAAACTAATTTATTGAAATTAAGTATAGTATTACGGATAGGTTTATTATATTTATAACAAATAATAGGAGATTCCGTGTTTTCGAAATATGAAGGTATTATTATCTCGAAATGAATTCAATACCTTTATTAATGAATGGAATTTTAATGAAGTGTCTAATGTGGTTAATTTCAGAATCAATGTAACGACAAAGAGCATGTTGAGTATAACATCTAGTAAGGAGAGCTGCTTCATACAAATCATGTTTTCTATCATAAAATTTATTTGCCTCATTATCTAACTTACGTAATGAAAAAACAGACAGTGAAGCTAGTTTAGAAAGCATTTGATGACGTCCAGAATTTAAGAGAATATTTAAATCAAAAAGAGATAAGACAGTTTTATGTTTTCGTTTATAATTGCCATTGTTGCGCTTACCATGAGATCGTTTATTACGTTTTTTTAATATCTAAAAGAGAAAAGGCATCGAAATCTGGCATTTTAGAAATATTTCCTTCATGGTAAATATTATTATTAAATCCAAGTGGAAAAGGGGTTTGTAAACGTTAAATCCATTTAAGTTCAAGTTCATGTCTTAAAATATTTTTGAATCTTTCGGTAGAATTGGACTTGTGTATAATTTGTTCAACAGGTTAAACCAAAACTTTACTAGATGATCATGAATGACCAGTACTCCGGAAATGTTGATAAAGAAACGTAAAAATTTTCTTAGCTTTTATTTTATTTTAAGCAAATGTTCCTTAAACCTTGTTTTAAGGGCCCGTTTGGTCTGTCCAACATACTGCATTCCTCAGCCTCCTTCTCTGCAAGTGAGAACATACAATGTATATAACATCCTCTGATTTTCAGTCTAAATCAGAGTTGTTTACAACTGAAAATTGTCTATGATTAACTAAGGAAGTTATAGTTGACTGACAAATTGAATGATTGCAGCAGGTGCAACTCTTGGCATTGCACTTAGCAATATTAGGGTACCCTCTATTATACTATACTGCACAATATACTTACAGTGCACTTGCCTTGCTAAATAGATGCATTAAATACAGTTTGCATCAAACTTTCAAGGTCATTAACTTTTTCATCCCTGCAAACCAATACATATACCTTTGCAAACAGTGCAGATCTAGAAGAGACTGCTCATAACGATATCTGGATATGCACTGTTTACCATTTTGCTTCAATTTTGAATTAAACCCCTATTTGCAACACTGTGACTGAATTTTACGATGGATGAGTCCATTTTATAAGCTCATGGGTACAGTGTTAGTTTACATGGGTAGTGTAGAATTTTAATATCCGTCAATTGCTATTCGTCTTTCCGGCCGTTTGTTAGTCCGTTCTTTTTTATGAGGAAATAAGAAGTAACATCGTAGAATTTTCAGCATGTACTCCTCATTAGTAAGTCTTTAGTATATGAAACGTACGAGTATAATCGCTTTATTGTATTTTCATAGGTACCCTAGGACCATAAAGACGAAATGAATAGAATACTGGTATTGTTCCTTTTGTTATCTGTGTTTGCCATAACCCTTGCTGGCAATAGCCGTAACAGTCGCATAAGAGTACGCAGAAGCAGTGGCAGTGACAGCAGTGACAGCCAAAGCGACAGCAGCAGTGACAGTAAAAGCAGCAGAAGCAGTAGCAGTGACAGTAAAAGTGACAAAAGCAGTAGCAGTGACAGCAGTGACAGTAAAAGCGACAAAAGCAGTGGCAGCAGTAACAGTAAAACCAGCAAAAAGGGTAGCAGTAGCAGCAGTGATAGTAAAAGCAGCAAAAGCAGTAAAAGCAAAACAAGCGGCAAAAGCGGTAAAAGCGGCAAAAGCAGTGACAGTAAAAGCGACAAAAGTGGTGACAGTGGCGGTACGTACATGTAAATCATAGTAGCATAGTGACCTTTAACGAATAGAAATGAGCCACATAACAAAATGGGTATTCAAAGGCATTTTAGAACAGCAAATGACCAGAACGCTTGGGGCAACTGCGCAATCAGATGAGAGCCATGAGATTTGCTTCGATATTTTTGGCAAAAAATGAACCTCTAAGCGGTCAGTAATAATCACATAGTACTGCGAGGATGTGCAGTTAATTTTTGTTTTTTATTGTGTACATTTGCCCGATTGACTACTTATTGGCATTACACTGTGTCTTTTAATTGATCATCTTTTTTTTGTGTGTGTGTTGTTTTTCAATATGCTTTCCTTCCTTCCTTCCTTTCTTTATTCGTCCGTATAATATCATAAGTTGTTTTTTTTTTTGTTTTTTTTGTTTGTTTGTTTTTTTTGTTTTTTTTTTTGTCCGTCAGGGTGGATCTAGAATTATTTAATAGCGAGATCAAGATTTCTATGGGGACAGTGTTCGATTTGATCACATTACTGTACTTTCCCTTAGATTTTGGGCAGAAAGACCTGAGCAAACAATACCGATCTAAATAGGACACCACTCAACCAGCTGTTTTAGATACATTCAAATGTCATATATGGTCCTGTGTGTGGTGTGCTTGTTTCCTGGCTTCAAATCTTCATTTAGCCATTTGCTTTGTTTCATCGCAGTGTTTGTGACTATACGTGATCCCATGTGGATTATCACAGATAAGGTCCATTACGAAAACATGCCTATACAAATAAAATGAAAATTTTCAGATAAAAAAGTCTGATATTTTTCATATTTCTGCTCAAAAATATATATTGTGGGTACTCGTTAGAACCGCTTCTGACGCGTACCGGCAACCTATGTTTTTGAGCAGAAATAAAAAAAAAATAATGTATACCCCTGTAAACTCCAGTTTTACTATATTAAAGTAGGGGTTAAGGGGGTCAAAATTATATTGACATGTTTTCGTGACGTGATGAGCCCTATGCAAACCGAACATAGTTTTGTAATTTGGAGCTACATCAGCAGTCAGGATGCCGTCTTGCGCAAGTAAATTATTCAGCAGTAAGAGTGCCGTTTTGCGCAAGTAAATTATTCAGCAGTAAGGGTGCCGTTTTGCGCAAGTAAATTATTCAGCAGTAAGGGTGCCGTTTTGCGCAAGTAAATTATTCAGCAGTTAGGGTGCCGTTTTGCGCAAGTCACTGATTTAAGTCCACAGTACTTACATTTATTTTTTACTAACTGTTCCAAAGCGGTTCCTCGGTAGCAATTCTTTTTTTGTGCGTTGCAGGTTTCTGTGACGCTTATTTTATCATTGTCTGTACCTCATTTCTTTTTGTTTGGTGATTGCGTCATTTCCTTGGTATATTCACTTATTTTTATTCTGAAATTTTAGCAGTATAGAATGAAAAGATAGGCGTGCGAATTTCGACGATATCCAAAATGTGTCAAATATATCCAAGACTTCCCATAAAGAATGAACTGTTCAGTCAAATGTGGTAGGAATGGGTTCAACTAAACCCAACGAATCCACGTCTGGATCCGCCTTTTGTCCGTTTCAGTGTATTCACCAGTCCTTGTTTAGATTTACATAGGCATCAGGCATCTACCTACGGCTCAGTATGAGAGCTTTGATGATCCGATTCCGTTCGTTTACCATTCGTCGTAACATGTTTAAATGATTTGTTGAAGTTTAAATGTACATTGTATTAACATGGCCAATGGCAGGATGACCGCAAGCCAATATATAGTAAAACATTTTAAAAGGTTTCCCCCTCAAGACCGGAACAGCTTTAATGATGAATCTCGCTCTCAGAAAAAAACAATGCAGAGCTTAGTAAATTTGTTCAAATGATGAGCTGTGAATTATCTTAGAGATCTTTTATGGAGAGATCAAATTCTTCTTGATATCATTAAATGTATTTAAAAAACTTATGGAAGAAATGTATAACATACGATCCATATAGCAAACGACTTCATTTGTTATCAAACGTTTGTACTGGGAAGTTTTCTGTGGATGCCCAATTTGCCATGAAAACGTGGAAATTAAGGCAAATATGCTGCAAGTGATTCAAATGAGCGGCTGAAGTGACAAAAGTGTTCTGAAACTATGGAGATCTAGTTCCCCGAAAGTTGTCTGGCCCTTACCACAGGGTTTATATGTGTATAAAGTCATAAAAAAGATCACTTAAAATTACTAGTTCTACAATTTTTTTAATCTTTACTTTGGTTGATTCTTGTGGGTCATTTTGTGTCGTCTCCCAGAGAAAGGGAGAAGAGAGATAGAATAGATAGTAGAGGAGATGAAAGAGAGGGACAGCGGAGAAAGAGGAAAATGGATGAAAGTGAAGACACAGAAGAAATAAAAACATCCCCCCCACCCCCTGTACCCATACCTGCTGCAAAGACAACAGGCCTTGCCCAACTGTAAGCCAATATCAGTTGGACGCCCTGTTGACGCAAGATACACGACACCTTTGCCTCACCCAACTACACCCTCTTTAATTTGGTTACAAAATCATTTGAAATACAGTAAAACCAATTAACCAAAGACGTTAGCTCGTTTACAATAGCTATTTTTTTTTTTTTTTTTTTTTTTTTTTTTTTTGAGTCCATTGGAATTTCTTCCGATACCTCAAGAAAACTAATATTTAAGGATTTTTAGGGAAATGACCTTATTTCTTCAAAATGTATTTGGTATGTACTTATTGGTACCGCATCATCAACGCAGTTCTAATGAGTTTACTAAACATGCCATTATTGTTTTAGAACCTCGAAAAGAAAATAACTAGATTGGCCACATTTTCCTCCTGACTCAGCGCTATGATTGACCCTCAGTAGCTCGAACTACCAATGTCCAGAACAAATTTCAAAGGTCCTAAAGATGTTTGAGTCATTGAAATTCAACTGTACATATATTGGTTTTAGGGTTCGCGTGGAGTCCCGGTGTTAGTCTTACTCTTTGATGCTTTGTGGTTTATTCTACGAGGCGATTTGTTGTATGTATTTCCGTGTCATTTTGTTCTTGTGTTTTGCAGTCATTTTAGTATTGCGATTACCTCGCTTGGGGAAGAGAGAGCTAATCTTAGTGCTTTTCGTACGTTTGTTCGGTTTGTGCTTGTTTAGATTTGTCGGTTTCCTCTTCCTCTTGGGGTCTGGGAAGGGCTGCGGTTTGTGACTGTGGCACTCCCTGGACTTTTCTCTTACCTTTTTTTCCTTACATGTACTCTATCTGTGTATTTGAGCAGAAAAATAAAATAAATAAAATAAAAATAAATAAAAGAAAATCGACAAACAATTAAAATTATCACCAAATGACCCGCGCAAATATCCGAATAGTTCTTTACGCATGCGTTGGATGAGTCTAAATCTGTGCACTTTGCGTATGGTCGAAGACACATTTTCGCTTGAAGCGGCCAAAATAACTTCAATGCAACAAAAATGGGCCTGGTAAAAGAATTATATATACATTGGCTGTAAGAACAAAAGACAATCATTTCTTGATGCTATATATCACCGACTGTTCTGAAAGAACAGTTTCCTCACCCAATTTGGAAGTGAATCCTCTAAGAGTGGCCCCCTTTGGAATTCTCTTCTTCTGGAGTGGTCTCGTTTTCCCGCTTGGAAATTAATACAGTCAAACCTCGATAGCTCGAACACTGATGGCTCGTTTACCATAGCTAATTCGAACTCGTTTTTGAGTCCCTACGAAATTCTTCCGATAGCTTAATAAAACAATTATTTAAGGAAATTTTCTTATTTTATCTCAAATTGTATGTTGTGTGTACTCATTAGAATCGCCTCTTCGAGGCGATTACTCATGAGTACACTCAACATACAATTATCGTGTAGAAGATCGGCAGATTTCCCAGAATTAGCGATATTTGCTTCCCGACCTGGCGCCATGATTAACCTTCATTGGCTCGAACTACCCATGGCTCGAACACTTTTCCATGGTCCCAAAAGGTGTTCGAGCCATTGAAGTTCGGCTGTAGTAGCTTCAATGGGAATGCTGCTCTTCCGGAGTGGTTTCATTTCCCCACTTTGAAAGTGAATCCTCTAAGTGTAAGCTTTTGGGGAATTCCCCACTTCGGGGGAGTTCTTTGCCCGCTTTGGAAGTAAATCCGCTTAGCCTCTTTGGGAATTACCCTCTTCCGGAGCGGTCTCCTCTGCCCGCTTTGGAAGTAAATCCTCTAAGAATAGCCCTGTTCAGAATTCCTATATTTGGAAGTTAATCCTCTAAGAAAAGCCACTTGTTTGAGAATTCCCCTCTTCTTAGGTGGACTTCTTTGCCCGCTTTATATGTAAGTTCTCTAAGAATAGCCCCGTTGAGAATTCCCCTCTTCTGAAGTGGTCTGCATTGCCTGGTTTAAAACTAATCTTTTAAGAGTATTCCCTGTGGGCATTCCCCTTTTCTAAAATAGTCTTATTTGCCTGCGTTGAAAGTAAACTCTTAAGAGCAGACCATTAGATAATTCCCCTCTTGTAAAGCAGTCTTCTTCTTCTGCTTTTTAAGAAAGTCGTCTTAGAGCAGCCCTGTTGAATTCCCCTCTTCTGGAGTGGTATCCTTTTCCGCTTTGGAAATAAATCTTCTAATAGACTCTGTGGTAATTTCTCATCTTCTGTAGTAGCCCTGTTGAGAATTCCCATTTGTTTGGAATTTAATCCTCTAAGAACAGCCACCTTGAGTATTGTACTCGCCTGAAGGTGTCTTCCTTGCTTGCTTTGAAAGTAATCTGTTAACAGCAGCCCATTAGATAACCTTCCACGCACGCCCCCCCCCCCCTCCCCCCCTCACCACACCCCCCCCCCCCCACACACACACATCTCTCTGAAGAGGTCTTCTTTGCCTGCTTTGGAAGTAATCCCTTTAGAGTAGCTTACTAGATAATTCCCCTCTTCTGAAGTAGTCTTCTTTGTCCATCTTAGAAATAAATCCTTTGAGAATGCAGGTAATCGTCGGCGGATTTATTCGTTTGTAAGTAATTTGCCGGTCAAAACATTGATAAAACCCACAAAACAAACTTTAATTCTTTAATAGATGGGCCGCGCCATGCGACAACGTGTCTTCGGGTATATGCAGAAAACGAAAGCCCAGACCACCCTAAGTATCTACACTGTCTGATTAAGGTCTACGCTGTCGCTAAGAGATTTGTTGGACACTATGAATGTATCAATGGAGAGCAAATGCGCGGATGAGACTTTGCGCTTACTTGGGATGAATCTTAATCCATGCATTTTGCGCATGCTCGAAGACATCTTTTTGCTCAGCCTGGCGCAAATAATCAGGGCCCAGTTGTTCAAAACTAACGATGTCGTAAAAAACTTTAATCATTAAATATGCATTTGCAAAAGCTACTCACATTTTCTTAGCAAAAATACGCGTGAATAGATATTGTATTTACTACAGAACAGTTAGTATTTTGACTACTAACGAGTTCGTTAAGCTAATGATGCTTTGAAAACTGAGCCCAGTACACCCACAATAAATGACGCTTATCCCTGGCCTACGCACATGAGATCCTAGAACCATCAAATGAACCGCACCGAGCGAAAAAGTGTCTTCTAGTATGCACAAAATACACATTTAAATTCATCCCACGCATGCGCAGTCTCATCCGGGCATTTGCTCTCCAGTGGTACATTCTATAGTGTGCAATGATTCTATCAACGAACAGTGAAGGTCCTGATAAGCACGCAGATCTGGGCATTCACTGTCCCCATATGCCCGAAGACATGTTTTCGCAAGGTGCGGTCTAAATGAGCTGCGTTGCCAGAAAAAAAGGCTCTTCGGACTTACCGTCGAATCAATCTTTCAGTTCGCATGCCAGACCTCTCAGCAAGGCCACATGTCTACTGTGCTTTCGACATCTTTCAGAAAGTCGTATTTTGCTTGGCGCTTTACACAAAAGAAGAAAATTTGCAAACTTTTGTCATGATTTAGTGCAAAACTATTTGTCATAACTACTTATGCACAAAATTTTTTACTCTAGTCATTGTTTTTAAATAGATAAAATATTTTCACTTTTTCCCGTAGTAAAATGAATGCAAATTATGCAGAAATCTATAGGGTTTGTAACTTGGAGGCAAATTTTCAACAAGTTCCGCTAGTTCAAGTTTTCTCAAATTTTCACAGTATTGTTGTGAAACATCAATAATTTTAACTCTCCAAAGAAAAGTAAAACTATTTTCTTTGACAAAAAAAAAAAAAAAAAAAAAAAAAAAAAAAAAATCACTTTACTATAGAAATTGCACAGGTCAGACTAATTTTTGGCCGTAAATTTAATTTTAGGGTAAATATTTGGGAACAAAACACAGAAACAGAAAAGACAAGTGGTTTCTGTTACGATATAGTCAATCAGAACAAACTATTTTCATTTAAACTAAAAGCCAAGCAAAACAAACGTCTTATCGAGTGATGTCGAAAGGACAGTAGTTCCCTAGACCTACTGCTTATGTGAGCGAACAGCAGAGGCGCATGCCATTACGAAAACATGCCTATTCAAATATACTGAAAATTATACCACCAAAAACTAAAAAAAAAAAAAAAATCAGATAAACAATTCTAATATTTTTCAAATTTCTGCTCAAAACCTTGACGAGGCGGTTCTAACGCGTACCCACAATCTATGTTTTGAGCAGAAATAAGCAAAATAATGTATACCCTGTAAACCCCAGCTTTTCTAAATAATAGTGGGGTTTAAGGGGTTCAAAATTATATAGGCATGTTTTCATGATGATAAGCCATAACGACTCTTCTATGGCGCGGCTCTATTTGGCATCTTTCGGTTGTGTTGCTGCGGTGAGCATCAGCCTGATGTGTGCAGCTATGTAGCTTTGCAAGCTGGACGTTGACGTCTCTCGATGGTGGATGCCACTTTTTATTAGGGCCTAGGGGTCAACATGCTTCCCCTGCTAAGGATCTGGGGCGGCTGTATTTTACTTTTTTTTCAGCGTGCTCGTTGGGGATGTGCAGTGCTTGCCAGCATATGCACACTTCGACAGTTCACTTGCAACATTTAGGTTTGGTGGCAAAACAAAGACAAAGATAAACTGAGCCATGTCATAGGCATAGTGTTCATAATGCACCTTACGCATGTGTGTAAGAAAAATAATATATATATATATATATATATATATATATATATATATATATATATATATATATATATATATATATATATATATATTTTTTTTTGCAATAAAAAGACATCAACTAAGATATTTTCCTGCTTTACCATAGAACTGCTCTTAATTTATCGTTTACAAAATAGGGTTACTTTTAAAAGAAAGAATTTGCTACATCCCGGTGCAAATTATTTCCTTTTTAACCCATTTAAGCCTGGCGTCGCATAAAAAATACATTGGCAAACAATGTAGACCCAGAACAGACGCCGCAGAACGCGGTGTTTGATCAGGGTCTGTACTGTTTTCATTAAATTCAGAAATTTCCACAAAACATGATATTAATAAAAACTAACCAGACACCCCTTTTGTAGGAAATGGACCTGTCCAAAGCGGTAAGATTGATGAGTTTACTCGGCATAAATGGGTTGAAGTAGCTCCTGTTTTGAAAATGATACTTAAGGGGGTGGGGGTGGGGGAGGATTTTCAAGACTTTTCCTGGGTGTGCGTAAAGTAGTGTTGGGAATCGTCCATAATTTCATAGCCGCTCATCGGTTTTGTAAAACCGACCGATCATCGATTAATAATCGACTTGTAGAAAATATATGCACTCTTAATTTAGCCCTCTTCTAGATACTTATTTATTGCTCCAGATCAAAAAGAGGGGTGTCCAGATAATATTTTGTTCTTATTTGGACATGAAAACATATGTTGCAAGGCACTTCTATTGAGTAACCACAACAAGTTTTCATGGAGAAATATGAAAAATATCAGTACTTTTGGGTTGACTCTTTAAGACTATTTCATCATTTTTTTTTTTTTTTTTTTTTTCACTTTTATTGCCTACAAATCTAGAATGACCCAAATAGACGGTTTGAATTTCATTGCTTTATAAATTGCCTACAAAAATAAAACGAGAGATAATATGTTTGTAAAATTAGAATTTTCCGATTAGTCGACTACAAAAAATCTTTCCGATTATCAGTCACAAGAGGCAAAAGTGACTGATGATCGATTACAATCCATCATCAGTGCTAACACTAGCGTAAAGTGATTCTGTTTTGGCTGCGCCACTGCATGTGAACAGATGGAACAGTAAAAATGGCACAGCTTCGTTTATTTTCGGTCACGAAGTCGATGTCACTGCTATTGGATTTAGTTTCCTTTCGACATATTTCGGAGTCTATTACGAAAACAAGCCTATTCGAATATAATGAAAATTTTACCACCAAAAAAAATGAAATTTTTTAAATAAAAAATTCTGATATTTTTCATATTTCTGTTCAAAACACAGATTGTCGGTACTCGTTAGAACCGCCTCGGCGAGGCGGTTCTAACGAGTAACCACAATCTATGTTTTGAGCAGAAATAAGAAAAATAATGTCTACCCCGGTAAACCCCATTTTTACTATATAAAAGTGGGGTTAAAGGGGGTCAACATTATATAGGTATGTTTTCGTGATGTTTTTTTTTTTTTTTTTTTCGCTTGGCATTTTACACAGAAGTAAATTTGCAAACATTTAGCATGAAAACACTCGATTTAAGAGATAGAACAAACTATATATCTGACAAGAAAAAAAAAAAAAAAAAAAATAATATGCAGTTTCGACAAATGGCCCTGCATTTAATTCAGAACCACTTGTTGAAACTACCTAGGAGTTTGTAATTCTAGTCATTGGTTTAAAAAAAATCGAATATTTTCATATATTCCCATGCCAAAAATATCTCAAAGTACATGTTGCATGTTTAAGTGGTTTGTCCCAAGTTTGTAGATGTTCGTGAGAAATACTTAGATTAGAAACATATTAGAGCAGATGATATACAAATACTATATTCAAAATTATCATGCTAACCATATCAAAGAAACATATAAACAACCTTTTGAAATCCATTCATCACGAAAACATGCCTATATAATTTTGACCCCATTAAACCCCATTTTTATATAGTAAAACTGGGGTTTACAGGGGTATACATTATTTTTCTTATTTCTGCTCAAAAACATAGATTGTGGGTACTCGTTAGAACCGCCTCGCCGAGGCGGGTTCTTACGAATACCCACAATCTATGTTTTGAGCAGTAATATGAAAAATATCAGAATTTTTTGTCTGAAAATTTTCATTTTTTGGTGGTAAAATTTTCAGCATATTTGAATAGGCTTGTTTTCGTAATGTATGTTGCTCGAAAAATAGGAAATTTGGATACCATGATCTTTATTTATATTATCAGATTATTCGATTCTTATGAGCTGTTTTGATCAATGTAAAATTTACAGTTTTATATGTCATCATAAACGAAAGCATACCTATGTAATTTGACCCCTTTAAATCCCCCTTTTATATAGTAAAACTGGGGTTTATAGGGTAATACATTGTTTTTTCTTATTTCTGCTTCGCCTCAGCAAGGTGGTTCTAACGAGTACCCACACAATCTATGTTTTGAGCAGAAATTTGAAAACTATCAGAATTTTTATCAGAAAACGTTTAGTTTTCGGTGGTGAAATTTCAAATATATTTGAATAGGCGAGTTTACGCAATGATATGGTGTACAACATGGGAAAAGGTCTCGTAAACCATAAGGGAACAGCGAAGGTCAAGATCGACATGCGCATTCTTGCACTCTGAATTAAGCATTATCCGTTCGTCGATATATACTGTAGTATCCATTGATTCTGTAAGGGAACAACACAGACCCGCTTTGTCCGCAAACTGCATAAGGGTCCTTTTCATTCGTTGCGCATAATACGTTATTGATTCTTGCTGAAATATGTTGAAATATACATCCACTCTGCACTGAATCATGTTTTTCATCTATGGCGGTTAACTTGTTTTCATTCCGCCGGACAAAAACAGACACCTGTGCAAACAGTGTAGATCCGGAGGAGACTGCTCATATTGAACCGCCTTAACAGGATCCACGCTGTTTTGCATTCCGTTATTGATTTTTAATTGAAGTTCCTATTTGCACAAGAGAAGTATCCCAATTCAGAGACAGAAGTAAGGTTGGCTAATCAGAGCTGAAAAGATAATCGATTATCGGTCCTATCACTGCGATCGATAATCGATTAGTAAACACCGAAGATTTGGTCATAATTTTACCTGTCTGTCTGACCATGACTCTAACCATATATTGTACTTTACTGTATGTATTTGATCTGACAGGACTGAGCAAACAGTGAAGACCCAGATGAGACGCCACAGAACGCGGCGTCTCATCAGCTATCATTGCCACTCATCCAGCTATTTTAGCCACAACATTGGGTAGTAAGCTGTACTTGTTCAAATTTAGATTAAGTATGGTAAGAAGTTGCGGTGTCTGAATACTAAGGGTAAATACGGTAAAGTAAGAGACACATAAATTAAATGATCGATTATTAGCAAATCTGTAACGATAATCATTTTTTTTTGTGAACTTTATTGATCAATTAATCGATTATCCGATTAATTGTGCCAGCCTTAGACAGAAGTGTCCATTTCAGAAACTCAGAGATAAATGAGTTAACTGAGATAAACAGAATCCTGCTGAATAGAACATATCCAAATGCAAAATTTAAATACAGAATTTTCATTAGTATTTGATTGATATTAAAAACCTGTCACTAAGGTGCGTGGTAGTTCCGTAAACAAAAACGTGTTCCAGAGGAAAGTTTGTTTTTTTGTTTGTTTGTTTTTTCACCGAATTATCCACGCTGCCGAGTGACAGCTTTTTCATATCAAGCAATCACTGTACATTATTATTTTTATTGTATACCTTTTGCAACTACTGCTTTCTTAAAAGCGGAAGAACAATAAAAAAGAATACGAGGTTAGTTAGTCCGTTCATCAGCAACGTTAACATCACTTCATAATGTAACGTCAAAAGTTTCACGACGCTATTGAAACGTCTTTCATTTTGGTAAGATTCATGTGCCTTTGGCAGCCGAGGACGTCAAAATGAAATCCAATGATGCGAGGATCAGTCTTTAAAACTGTGAAATATTTCACAAGTTACCGCTAGACCATATTATCAGACTGGGAATTATTGAAAATAACTAACTGAGAAATCCTTATACCTCACTGAAAGGTATATAATAAAATATCATTACAATTTCAATGTCTTGTCTTTGGAAATCACGTATTTTGGTTTTCTAACATGGACCAACACATATTCGGTATATGGATGGATTTCTGTTACAGCAGTTTTACTAATGGCTATCCATGACGTCATTTTGGATATCCATAAATCGATTTGGATAGAAAAGGTCCATTTGGATTTTGAATATTTGTGAATCTGTCTAACTGTTGTGTGGTGCAACATCATTTCCTGGACACCAAACATCGATTTATGGATCCAAAAATAAGTGCACACACAATAATGGTACTCCATGCATACATGTACTTAAGAAAGAATATGACTGAGCCGGAGCACAACGTTTCCTAAAAGCCAGCATGTGCGTACAGCAAAGATGTTAGATCAGAATATTTGCATAACACTTTGTGGGAAGCTAAGGACTCAAAGTGTCTTCAGGCGGAAAACGAATTCTCTGATCAGAATGCTGATCCGGGTCTTCGCTGAACCACATGCTGTCTTGTCCGGCACAATTGTATTTTCCTATAAATACAAAATTGATTGATTATATGTAAACCTTCAATTTATTTGAAGTTTAAGTACTACTAGGAGTATTGTGCGAATCGAAAAAAATGATGCAAGATAATGGGTCTGGCCTTGACACAATGACTCTTAAGAATCTGGAGTGGTGTTAATTTTTATCAAATTTGCTTCCATCCAAATTGGTTTGGGTAAAATGTTGAAATAAAATTTTCCTAACGTGTGTTTTAGACCAGTGGTGGTAACTCACATTGTAAGAGTAAGGTACTAATTATTTCTAATTACATGTAAAATCACATTGATTTGCCCTGAGTTTATTTGTCACTTCCCCTGGGCTATATACATGCATAAAATCAT
Organism: Anodontia alba; assembly: GCA_964016985.1. Classification (NCBI taxonomy): domain Eukaryota; kingdom Metazoa; phylum Mollusca; class Bivalvia; order Lucinida; family Lucinidae; genus Anodontia; species Anodontia alba. Next base: position 12,925,425 of record OZ024832.1, read on the forward strand.
AAAAAAATATAAAACTTTAACTTTTTTTTCTGACAGCGCGTTGTCAAATTTTTGCCAAATTTGATGTGAAGCCCTCTGTTTTCCATTCGTTAACCAGTTTGGCCGCAATTACTATACACTCTAAATTCCTTTAAACTTCTTCGTCCGCGGAACCTGAGAAAGGTTTTAGACTGAAAATGAATCTTGGTATATAGCATTTGGGACGCGGCGTGTACCAGTTTATTCAAAATATGATCCAAGGTAGATCTTTGATCGTTTTGTGACAAACTCTCAAATTTGCTTTCCTATACATAGGTATGGAAACATATTTAAAAAGTACTTACTTAAAAAAAACAAAAAAAAACAAAAAAAAAAAAAAAAACTGTTAAAGTCTAATTGTCGAAACTTACAATATATTATTGAAAGATCAAAACCCGTTAGTTTGTTTGTTTGTGTTGAGGTTTTACGGCCCAGTCAACCCAATGGGGTCATGTCGAGCGCGGTCAGTTTACCTAACCACACGTTTACTGGGCAGGCTTAGTCCTCTAAGCGGTTAACCAGTATTGTGCACATTCTTTCGCCAGAAACTGACAACTGCCCTTCTTGAATCAGCGGAAGGGAGAGAATGACCGTAGAAAATATTTCATGATCAATCTCCACGAAAAAATGTTGCCGACATCGGCGGGGGTTGAACCCGCGACCTCCTGGTCTCCAGTCGGACGGCACATCCAACTGAGCCACCGAGGCCGGCAAAAACCGGTTAGTTACAATCACAATTGTGTTCCCCGGAATTATTTGCCCCTGCGTCCTAGGACGGCTATATACATGACATTTCAACGCCGAAACTGCGTACCAATTTTTCTACCAAATTCAATGTAGAGGTAACTTTGAAAAGGGATTTGCGGGTGTTTACAAATAAGTTTGCTCGGTCGAACAATATGGCCGCCATGTCTACATATGGTAAAAACCACCTGAAAATCTTCTTCCCCAGAACCCAGAATGTTTGGCGGCTGAGTCCTAGTATACAGCATTAGGGGCGCGAGATCTACATTCTATATTTAAATGACGATCCTAGATTGACGTTTGATTTACCACAGCAAGGTTAAATTTGCTCCCAGTATATATCTAAGGGGAAACTATATTGAAGTCATTTTCTCAAAATGTTTTAACGACTTTGTTTGAAACTCACACTATATGATCGAGGTAGCCAACTATTTCACTAAAAGTCACAATTTTATCCCTTGGTATTATCTGTCCTGTCACATGTTTATAATCTTACGACATGAAAGTCGCAACATGTAGTTGCGGTCATTGTGCCTAAGCCGTAATCCAAACTAATAAATCCATAAACGAATGACGAATCAGAATGTACAGACCAACAGAACAAAGGAATGAAGCATAGCTGAAACAATTCCCGCCTTTCGTGGGATTCGAACCCGGTCTGTCCGGATAAAAATCCAATGCTCTAACCACTAAGCCAAAGAGTTGACTCCCTGACGCAGTTGTCAGAGATTGAATATATACCTACAAGCTATGCGTAATCTGCCAAGGCAGATAATCGAAGGTAGGTGTGCTAGGTCGTAACAATAACCATATATAAATCAAGAAAGCTTTAAACGAATTCTCTTCTAACCGCTTCGCCAAATTTTACCAAATATCATATGGAGCTTTTTATCAAAGTTTGTTAAATTGCTCTCTCTCCGTTCGTCAAGATTGCTGCCACGTCCATATATGATAAAAATATTTTTAGTTTCTTTATCAGAACCAAGAAAGTTTGAAGTGAAATATTTGTATATAGCATCTCTGAAATTCTTTCAAACAATAAATCTAGACTGACCAAGGTCAGATTTGCTTTTTTACACACGTGCATGAAAACCCAATTTTGAAATGTCGTTTTTGCAAGCTGTATGTTTTAAACTTCACAATATAACCTGTGTAGAAAAACAAACCATCAGTTAGAATAAATAATTATCCCGTATAGGTTATACGTCCCTGTCCCTGGGCTATATGTATGTTTAACATCTTCAGTTGATATTTAATCGTTTTCAGGCAAGATTAAATTTATTTTCCTAAACTGATGGATGCGAGAGAGAGAGAGAGAGAGAGAGAGAGAGAGGGGGGGGGGGGGAGGAGAGATCTATTAAAATGTCGCAGTCTTCTGGACAAGATTAGTTCAGGTTCGCAGATCGTAACAAATGTTTTATGTTTTATGTGCTGATACGGTTTTCCCAATCTTCATTGACAGCTTCAAAAACCACGCAAGCTCCAACCTCCACGCAAAAAGCCACAACCGCGCCAGCTTCAACATCTACGCCAGAAGAGACAACCACGCCAGCTCCAACATCTACGCCAGAAGAGACAACCACGCCAGCTCCAACATCTACGCCAGAAGAGACAACCACGCCAGCTCCAACATCTACGCCAGAAGAGACAACCACGCCAGCTCCAACATCTACGCCAGAAGAGACAACCACGCCAGCTCCAACATCCACGCCAGAAGAGACAACCACGCCAGCTCCAACATCTACGCCAGAAGAGACAACCACGCCAGCTCCAACATCTACGCCAGAAGAGACAACCACGCCAGCTCCAACATCTACGCCAGAAGAGACAACCACGCCAGCTCCAACATCTACGCCAGAAGAGACAACCACGCCAGCTCCAACATCCACGCCAGAAGAGACAACCACGCCAGCTCCAACTTCTACGCCAGAAGAGACAACCACGCCAGCTCCAACATCTACGCCAGAGGCTACTACAACGCCAGCTCCAACCTCTACAAAAGCGGCTACTACAACGCCAGCTCCAACCTCTACAAAAGCGGCTACGACCACTCCAGCTCCAACATCTACGACAGAAGCCACAACAGCTCAAACCACGCCAGAAGCTGCAACCACGCAAGCTCCAACCACGGCAGAGGCCACAACCGAGCCAACACAAACTACGACATCAGGTAATTACACAAATGGAAAAATCCGCCGAATGACAATTAATGCTGGTAAACTCTGTTTGAAAAACGAATGTATTAGTTACACTTTACGGGTCGTCATGTTGAGCTCTGACGAAGAGACTATTTGATAGATACACACTAATAATACAACTGCACCTACGTAAAACGGGATTATACAACGCATGACAAGAGTTAACGAACATCATAATATTACGTTTCTTTAGCACTCTAGCGAAAACAGAGCGAGCAAAACACAAAGGAACTGCAATAGAAATACCACATTGGAACAGTCAACTGTAAAACTGTTGGCTGCTTAAATCTGGTTAATCGAACAATCCGCCTTCACCCTTAATACTAGACTAATTCTTGCTACACATAATTGTTCGTTCATAGGGTTCCCAATGGATCAACAAAGAAAACATATGCATTAATATTCTAACTGCCACATAACATGTTCAGACAAATCTGCTAACAAGACAATCAAGACTATGCAATTAAGCTTACAACAACTAAGCCACAACCTAAACTAACTTATTGTAGCACTATTGAAGGTATATCTGATTATGATGGATTCTGAGAGCGATGCTCTGAAACACAAGTAAATTTCTATCTTCAGAGTTAAAGCGACGCATATAGATTAGTTTGGTTAGGGTTTTCAACAGCTAACAGTCAGCAAACCCTGGCATCGTCATCGAAACGCCAATTCTATCAAGGAATTTATAATCAGCGGAAATAAAGCACAACCTGCTAAAGTATTTAAGTCACGGTTTTAAAAATTCATTCTATCTAGTGTTTATTTTTATTTTTTAAATGCTAACCTGATCATACGCAAACTTTTGAGAATAACCGTAGGGCCTACAGCTAACTATGCTTACCCTCTGAACTTAAATAAATAAATCGTTTTAAATGGCTAACCTTATAGGTAATCTTATTTTCTCTTGAAAATAAAAGAAAAGAAAAACACAATGTCAGCAGATGGTACATACCCAGATCAAACGGTTCCTGAAGGTTAGTTTGATAAGGGTCTTCACTATCTGCCATTTAATCGAAACATTTAAAATCAAATTGACTTATGATAAGTGTTGTAACGAAGAAATTAATATGTCCGAATATGTAGGGTAATAACGGTAGTCTTTCTTTCGTCGCTGATGGAAAATGATTTGTAAGCCCATCACTACTGACACTATCATAAGCGGTTAAGTCTGTCCTTACGCAGTAAACGAACAGATCCTGCTTAAATGCATACGCAGGTATAAACGTAGTTTGTGTCTTTAAGTTTGATAATCTGAATATCTCGGTGTTTCGGCGGTATTTTCATGCTGAGAAATAATAATAATAATAATAATAATAAAAAAAAAAAAAAATAATAATAATAATGAACATTTTTGAAGTTTAAACCCCAAGTGTTTGTTTTTTCGTTTGGTAAACAAAGAAAAAAAATGAGACGGGAAGACCTTTTAGACCAGGTTGTTACCAAGAATAACTTTGTCTCTGCATACTTCGCGTAAAGTACACGGTCTCAACTCCGAAAATAGCACAGCTGATGTCGGACGCTCGACTCGCAGCTCGGCCATATACTTTTCGTGGAGGTTGACCGTTTAATCATTTCTACAGTCATTATGCCCCTTCCGTTGATTTAAGAAGGGCAGTTGTCACTTTCTGGAGTAAAATTGTGCACAAGTACTGGTTACATATAACCGCTTACAGAACTAAGCATGCCCAAGAAAAGTACAGTAGTTAACTGACCTATTAAACAAGACCTTAATAGTGTTGAATTGGCCGTAGAATATCCAAACTTCAACGTCGGGAGGTCAGCGATGCTGTTTTACGTGAACTTAAAGGTAAATTCCACAAGAGACAGATAAAATCGCCCAAAGGTTATTTTCGCCTTGTTTCACATATAAAACCGGTTGATTGATCTGGCTGGTAAATATTTGGTTTCAAATTCAAATTGATTAAATAATGAGGAAGGCAGAGTCTGTGAATGGCAAGTTTGCTATCTGACAATCCCCATGATTCCCGCCCACATACACGTTGAACCATATTAAAGGGATGTTTGAAGCTATTTATAGTCAGCGGCTTTTTATGTCTTGATTAAGCTGTAAGTATTATTATTATTATTATTTTTTTTTTTGCAAAGCTTTCTCGGTTGTAAAATAAATAATTATTGATATAATTTGTTCGATCTAATGTCAACGTCAAAAACGACTACTCTCTCATCTGAGCCCAAATAAAACGAGATTTAAAATAATCGTTCAGAAGATGCAAAAATAGTTTTATTGAACGCAGGCCAGGTAACGGTTATTTATAGCCGCGCCATTCTTGTAGCTGTGACGTCAGAGTGCTGTGTAAAGAGGGATATATATGAAACCTGGACTGGGATTAGTGCTTGGACATTGACAAACAGTGCAGACCCAGATCAGACGCCGCAGAAGTGTCTGGCATGGATTGCTTATTCTTCCTCTTGGCGACCTAGGCAGGGTATGCTCTGTGTTTGTTGCTTTTGTATCACGTTCTCGACCCTTAAATGTGCAACAGAAGAAACAACATGCCGTATGCATATTTTAAAGGCCAAGAGCAGCATCCTTATTGACGAGGTCTGATCATGGTCTTTTATGTGCTACATGTATTCGATACATAGTATACAATATTACCACGTGTATCCGGACACCTTTACTCTTTACCTTGTTTCAAAAATTTAACAAATTCATTTTCTTCCTGTTCTTGTGTCCTAAAACATTGCTCCCGAATGACAAATAGTATGGAAAGTAAATAAGAGAACTCAGAAACTGATACAATTAGGTCAATCTTGATCAGCGTTTTTGCGGCGTTTGATCCGGATCTAAACTGTTTTCTCCGGTCTGAATACGTTTTGTTCAAATACGGTAAAAATGTTCCTTATTGGGTTTTAGTTTTATTATTTCTTAAACTTTCTTTCGTATTGATCTCTTAGGCACCAATGATGCGTGTAACCCTAACCCATGTCACAATGGTGGTGTGTGCATATACCGGTATCAATATTATAGATGTCGGTGTCCCTATAGGTTCACTGGTATGAATTGTGGTAAGTAAACGCGTTGATTATTATTATTAATCCAGAACAAAAAAGTTAAAAATAGTCTTAAAATGTACTTGCTGTTAAAATTTATATAGCATATGAAGAATTAAATCTGGTTTTAAAATTAGCATTAGCATCCTATATATATATATATATATATATATATATATATATATGTGTGTGTGTGTGTGTGAGTGTGTGTGTGTGTGTGTGTGGAAATTTACCCAGATCGTTCACACAGTCTGATCATGCACGCCCTATTCAGCTCATTACAAACACACGCCTATTCAAATATATAGAAAAAAAAATCACCTCCAAAAACTGAAAATTTTCCGATCAAAACTATAATTTTTTTAATACTTCTGCTCAAAATATAGATTGTGGGTACACGTTAGAAAGATTGTGGTTAGAACTGCGGTTCTAACGAGTATCCACAATCCATGTTTTTGTGTAGAAATACAAAAATAATGTACACCCTGTAAACCCAAGGTTTACTATATAAAAGCGGGATTTAAGGGGGTCAAACTTATATAGGCATGTTTTTGTGATGTTCTGGAACATTTATTTTCTTTAAACAAAATAAATAAACACTCAGTAAGTTTCATCTGATGATTGAACCTAAAATGAATGTTCCAGAAGGCGAATAGCGTGTGTATGATCAGACTGTGTGAACGATCTGGGCTTGTTCTGTTAAGTGGAAGAATACTCTGTCAGTGGAAGCAACTCCCGAAATTGTTTTGGCTCCCATCCGTAAAACGTTCCTCTCCAAAATAATCTGCTGTTCCCAAAACTCCCTTTCGGTAGGGGTTTGGAGTGCAGGAAACCAAACAAGAAGTCGAAAATATGTCTACCATACAAAAACTGGCGTCACATATAAAGTGTATCCGGACCCGTAACGCATTTAAATATGAATTTTAGTTAAGGATTTTGCTAACATGCACAAAACAAAAAATAAAAATAAATAAATAAAATAATAATAAAAAATAAAAAAATAAAAAATAAAAAAACAATAAAAAATAAATAAATAAATAAATAAATGAATTGCCCTCAGTGATTCGACTATTGGGTTTCCTTTACTCTGGCACACAGTATAATTAGCCATGAGTACTCGCCTTTGTTTACCATGATAGTGATTAATTTGATTTTTATGTTTTCGCTTTGATGCATTGACTGAGTTTGGAGCCTTTTAGCGAACCGAATTTTTATGTATTTCTGTATTAAGAGTTGCATCGGGAACCAGGATGAATTTGGCCGGCTGTTAAAGTGCTTTAAACCCCTGGTAGTTTATTCTACTGAACGTTCTGGTGTTGCTCTTACATTTTGTAGCTCTTTGTAGCATTTTGGTTTCCGCATTGCTTTCTGTTTTTTTTTTTTTTTTTCCCATATGTGTTGTTATGCTAGCATTGTGGTCACCGTCTTCAATAGCTGCCTACTTTGCTTTATGTTTTACTAGTTGTGTTGTTATGCTAGCATTTTGATCACCTTAAACAGCTGCCCATTTTGCTTTCTGTTTTACTAGTTGTGATTACGATTGGCATCGGGACCCAGGGTGAAGTTAGTCGGCTGTAAAAGTGCATTAACACCCAGGTGGTTTATTCTACTGACCGTACTAAGGCGGTGGTCCCGGTGTTGGTCTTACTCTTTTTTGCTTTGTGGTTTATTCCACGAGGCGATTTGTTTTAAGTATTGTCTTGCGTATTTTGTTTTTTTTTGTGTTTTCCTGTCCTTTAGCATTGGGGAAGAGATAGCTAATCTTAGTGCTTTTCGTACGTTTGTTCGATTTGCGCTTGTTTTGGTTTGTCAGTTTACTCTTCCTCTTTGTGTCTTGGAAGGGCTGAGACTTGTGATTGTGGCACTCCCTGGACTTTTCTCTTACCTTTTTTTCTATAAAAGTAGGGGCTACTCTTAGGGGAATGGGTAATGTCACAGAAGGTAACACATACTTCCATCTTAGAATTATTTCCCCTGGAGGTATATCCATGCCCTTGAATCCTAGCTTTACAAATTGGTAAGAGTCTATAATATTTCAGATCAAAGATCATCAGTAAAGGACACACTAGTATTTTGTTTAAGGTCTTTTGACATGTTTCCTCTTTGAAAAGGGTCAATCAAGGACATGAAGTAATGTGACGTGGGACAGAAAAAAGTGTTTGCCTAAAAACACCGAGTCTCCGATTTTCCTTCTTTTATGTGTTCTTTCTTTCCAAAGGTAACCTTTTAGATGTTTTCTTTTTATTTCACTGCAGCTGGTTTTAGTGCCGTGTGGTGGCCGAAAAAAATGTCTTCCCGTACTTCACCATAGTGCAGATTGCATTTCATTTTCCTTTGGGATCATTGAGTCTATTTTTGTTTCTTTGAAAATCGAATGTCACTTAAGGCGTTTCTGGACGGGGTGGGGTGGGGTGGGGGGAGTATACAGCATCGCAAACTACATGGCTGCATATGAAGATACTAAATGAAATCTAAGTCTCCGATTTGTGTTCTTGTACATGTGTTTTCATTACGAAAACAAGCCTATTCAAATATACTGAAAATTTTATCACCAAGAATGAAAATTTTCAGACAAAAATTCTGATATTTTTCATATTTCTGCTCAAAACATAGATTGTGGGTACTCGTTAGAACCGCCTTGGTGAGCGGTTCTAACAAGTACCCACAATCTATGTTTTTGAGGAGAAGTTAGAAAATAATGTATACCGCTGTAAACCCCAGTTTTACGATATAAAAGTGGGGTTCAAGGGGGTCAACATTATGTAGGCATGTTCTCGTGATGTGTTTCCAAATGCAACCTTTTAGATTGTTATTATCTTTATATGCTGTACTGCGAGATATTATCTTTATATGCTGTACTGCGAGATATTATCTTTATATGCTGTACTGCGAGATATTATCTTTATATACTGTACTGCGAGATATTATCTTTATATGCTGTACTGCGAGATATTATCTTTACATGCTGTACTGCGAGATATTATCTTTACATACTGTACTGTGGGATATTACCGTTAAGCTAGTTACTTCACCCAGCCATCATTTTGGCAGTTGGAAGCCACATATGTTTTTTTTTTTTCTTTCTGTTAAGCACTAAGCGTTTAAAAGAAAGAAAAACACATGACTTAAAATTATCACTTTTATCGCCGTTTTGGTTAAGTTATCCCAGAATAGTTCACAGTATTTTTTTGTCATATGTGGAACTCCTGAACTGCTGTTATTATTATTATTATTATTATTATTATTATTATTTTACATTACGAAAACACGCCTATTCAAATATATATATAGAAAATTTCACCTCCAAAATCTGAAAATTTTCAGATAAAAAACTGATATTTTTCATATTTCTGTTCAAAACATAGATTGTGGGTACTCGTTAGAACCGCCTCGGTGAGGCGGTTCTAACGAGTACCCACAATCTATGTTTTCCAGCAGAAATAAGAAAAAAAATGTATACCCCTGTAAACCCCAGTTTTACTATATAAAAGTGGGGTTTAAGGGGGTCAAAATTATATAGGCAGGTTTTCGTTATGAAACGGGTTTCCTGCAGGTGCTCATCACATTTATTACATTTAAGAGTGATAAAAATCCTTTCAGACGAGGCAACACTTTCCAATTAGTTTTGCCTCCCTTCATAGGTATTATTTTACTTCACTGCGGCTACAGTTAAGTGTTTTGTAGCGCCCGTTAAAAGTCTCTCCGTTCTTCTTTACAGTGCATTTTTAAGGTATGTGTGTGTGTTTGTGGTGGGTGTATTGTGTGTGTGTGGGGGGGGGGGAGGGGGGCGGGGAAGGGGGCGGGGTTGGTGATCATTGAGCCTATTCGGCGAATTCGGAAAATTGATTTCCGCGTGAGCCGGTGCAAGTCGGGCGTATTCTGCGTTTAGTGTTCCCAAAGAATCTTTATAGATTTTATTTGACTTTTGTGCAGTCTGTTTTAAGTGTCATGTGGTGGCCGTAAAATATTTCAGGTGGTGTTCCCGGTATTGGTCCAACCTTTGTTGCTTTGCGGTTTATTCTACGAGGCGATTTGTTTTAAGTCGTGCCTTGTTTTCATTTTTTATTTTTATTTGTTTATTTTATTTATTTATTTATTTATTCGGTCTACTGACGAATAAATGTGACAATGATATTTATGAACCGCGTTGCCTAACAATTGAGTTTAAAATAAATTAAAAGGTAGAAACAGAAAAAAAACCTTTAGCATAAAGTTTTCTGGGACAGACTAGCTAGTTTTAGACAGTTGGGCCTTACAATACTCTCATAGTTTTCACATTACCTACTTATACTGTCGCCGTCTGTTCTAATGAAATGAAATGCCATCTCAAAAGTATGTTTGCAACGCAAGGATTTAAGTAGTAAAACATGGGTGTCAAAATGTAGAATCTTGAGAGAATTGCCGACTGGCAACTCTCTTAGATGTCTCTCAGACAATAATAGTTTATGGCTAGAGAATTGTAAAATAAAAGTAAAAAAGGATTGCTTTTTGAAACAAAGAACACACAAAATCACAAAAATCGGAGACTCGGTTTGATTGAGTCTCTTCATATGCAACACTATAGTTTGCGAGGCTGCCTATACGCTATAGTCTATTCAGTCATCAAGTAATTTAGAATTGAGACGTACATAGGAATTTTATTTCAAAGAATACTTTGTTTTAGGTTTTCATCACATCTTTTACATTGCCTCCGCCACCCTACCCCCACCCCCAACACAGCCATGCCGGAAGCTTTTCCCATTAGTATTGCAATATAAGAAGACATTATACTCAGCAGAATGCAAATAGCGCAATGACGCTTCCATACTTAAACGTATTTAGCTTTGATAGCAAAAATTGGGCCGGGACACTGGATTTTCTGCATAATTGCTGTGATTCCCCCAGGTGTCTTGCAAAGACTCTGATTAGACTGTACGAAATCACAGGCTGGGCTGACTCTTCGCTGATCACTCATTTAATATTGTAGGAAATGGTTTTACGGCTCAGTGGATGGATCTTGTATATGTAGCAAAGGAAACAAAGGAAGCTGGCCCCGAGGTTATAAAACTTTTTTCAAGCTCAACACAACTGAGCATGAAATTTCACTTGGTAATAAAAATAAAAATACCAAAAATTTTCAACTTTTGTCATGCTCAACTCACTTGCTCAGCTTAAGCATGAAAAAAGTTTCAAAATTTTCAGTATTTTAAGATTTATAAACGAGACAAATTTGATGCTCAGCTGAGTTGAGAATGAAAAAAAAAATATAACCTCGGGGCCTTGTCTTGACAACACAAGAAGCCAATGTTATCAGCTTAAGAATGTGAATGTCACTTAGGAAGAATGTAAACACTTTCAAGGGAGGCAACTCTTACAATAATAGTGTTGCCTCTCTTCTGTAGAGGGGTGTACTCGTTAAAGAAATAATGTGCTCCCGAAGTGGGCAAATTCCTTCCTTTTAGCGTATACTCCATTTTAAATGACAATTAGTATGCGGGAAAGCGAACATGAAGTTACAAACGCTATCACTCTTGTAAACATTATGGAAAATCTATCAAGTATCTAGCTCCCTTATACTTGTATCTGACCAGGCTGTTTCGGTGTTGTGCTTTTGTAAGTGGTACAGTGGGTGCAGATTGTGCTCCCACCTTCTTAAGACCTGATATATCTACTTTAAACGTCTATCATATATTATATCTGCTGCTAGAGGTAAAATGATTTGTTTTTAGGCCTGTTCTGTATCGGTTATGCCCACTGTGTCACCATGGTGACTCCTGGTGCGAAGGACAAACTGCTTGGACTTTACTCGTCTACTGAGCTTTCAACATCTTTCAGAAAGTCGTTGTTTTTTGTTGCTTGGCGCTTTACAAAGAAGTAAATTTGCAAACTTTTCTCATTATTTTATGCAAAATCATTGGTCGTAACTACTTATGCACAAATAGTTTTATTTTAGTCTTTTTTTTTTTTTTTTTTTTTTTTTTTTGTTGCTTGGCGCTTTACAAAGAAGTAAATTTGCAAAATTTTCTCATAATTTAATGCAAAATCATTTGTCGTAACTACCTATGCACAAATAGTTTTATTCTAGTCATTGTTTTTGTTTGTTTTTAATGAAATATTTTCACTTTTCCTCATAGTAAAAACGAATGCAAAAAAAGTAAGAGAAACGTCCAGGGAGTGCCACAATCACAAACCGCAACCCTTCCCAGACCCCAAGAGGAAGAGGAAACCGACAAATCCAAACAAGCAGAAACCAAACAAACGTACGAAAAGCACTAGGATTAGCTCTCTCTTCCCCAAGCGAGGTAATCGCAATACTAAAAGGACTGGAAAACACAAGAACAAAATGACACACGGAAAGACATACAACAAATCGCCTAGTAGAATAAACCACAAAGCAACAAAGTGTAAGACTAACACCGGGAACACCGCCTTAGAACGGTCAGTAGAGCAAACCACCGGGGGGTTAAAGCACTTTTACAGCTAGCTAACTTTACCCTGGGTCCCGATGCTACTCTTAATACAGAAACACATAAAAATTCGGTTCGCATAAAGGCTCCCAACTCACTGAATGCATCAAAGGGAAAGTTATGCAAAAATCTGTAGGGTAGGTAACTTGGATCCCCCGCCGAGGTCGGCAACATTCTTTCGTGGATATTGATGATGAAATATTTTCTACGGTCAATCTCTCCCTTCCGCTGATTCAAGAAGGGCAGTTGTCAGTTTCTGGCGAAAGAATGTGCACAATACTGGTTAACCGCTTAGAGGACTAAGCCTGTCCAGTAAACGTGTAGTTAGGTAAACTGACCGCGCTCAACATGACCCCCACTGGGTTGACTTGGCCGTGAAACCTCAACACAAACAAACAAGGTAACTTAGAGGCAATTTTTCAACAAGTTCTGCTGGTTATTTTTTTTTTCTGAAATTTTCACAATAATGTTGTGAAACATCAGTATATACAATTCAGCAAAGAAAATGAAAAAATATTTTCATACAAAAGATAAAAAAAAATCACTTTAGTGCTTTCCGTACGTTTGTTTGATTTGTGTTTGTTTGGTTTTGCCTGTTTCCTCTTCCTCTTGGTGTCTGGGAAGGGCTGCGGTTTGTGATTGTGACACTCCCTAGACGTTTTTCTTACCTTTTTTTTACTATAGAAATTGCATAGGTCCGACCACTTTTTGTCCGTAAATTTAATTTTAGGGTAAATTTTCGAGAACAAAACACACAGACAGAACAGACAAATGGTTTCCGATAGGATATGGTCAATCCTATCAAAATATTTTCATTTAAAATACTACTCCAAGCAAAAAACGTCTTTCCGGGTGATGTCGAAAGGACAATTGTTTCCTACACATGCTCTTATGTACACTGGATCTCGGTAAGTTGTCTGTGTAGGTGGCACAGCCGGAGAAGAGTTAGCTCACATCTTGTTGATATATTTAGGCATATACATTGTACTTAAAGTATGATGGTTGTTGAATTTATGTTTAAATCGTCTGTCATATTTCATACCTAAACGGCAATTTTACCCTGCTATATTTGACCATCAAAATTCTCTTTATGCGTGTATAGAAGTGGTGAGACGTTAAATCTCATATCTCTCTATAATATTTGTTTACTAATACGTAGTAACGTATTTATTTATTGATCTTTTTTTTTTTTATTTCAGACAACCCATGTTGAGAGCTGCAATTGATAACCTCGATACTACTGACCAGTCGGCATAACATATACATGAGGAGGATAAATGTTTTGTTTTGTTTTTTTCATGAAAGAAATTATATAAATAACAAAAAGTCAAGTAGCAATTCTTTACCTGTGCTGTAGCTTGTGACAGAGTTCTGCATTATTCGCTATTTTTATGATTGGTGTCAAAGAGGGCCCTATACCATTTGAGACCCTTTTATTAACCTAACGAGATTTTATGGTATAAAAGCAGAATTTTGATATTTTTGTTTCCTCCAAATTCCTCAAAATTCATTAGTTCGCCTATCTTGTAAGACGTAACATGTAAATTTTATAATATAGATGCAGAAAAATGCACTCAATTAAGAATTTAAGAATATTTCATTATTTTTACTTAATTGTTAACCTTAGTATAAATGCTTAGTTTTATGGCCGGTTGGGTATCTGATTACTCGTCTTGATTCTCACATAACAAATATTTAGTTTGTTAGATAATGAAGAGTTCAAATTAAATTCTATTTCGATAAATAATTAATGATACAAAAAAATCGTTATTATTTTCCTATTTCCATGTAAATATGACGCTACCATGACTTGCCTCGCCTTAATATAAATAATGATTTAGCAACTCTTCTATTGATATATCTGCACAAAAGGCTGATATTGTGAAGCCAGTAATTAAGTATATATTTGACATTCCTTAGGAACTTGATAGCTTTCCAGAAGCCTAACAAAATATAGGGTTACGGTAATCAGAAAACAGTTAAGATCAGGTGCTGTGTGCACAATCACATGACCGCGTGGAAATGATTTGCGGGAAGGCCGAGAGCGAGGGCAGATCTTCACTTCACTATTGACTGCCGCTCAATAAAGACATAAACGTTTACTCTCGCCTTCCTGCGGTCATTTCAGGTAAGAAATTTTGTATTTCTTTTATGTTGTCATTCTTTTATTTTCTCTGTTGCAAGAATTTCTTAGATTAATTTGGTTCCTCTTTAGGAGTTTATAATAACAATTTTTCAAAAGAAAATTCCATCATATTTGAATATTATTTCTTTGGATTTACGAGACTAACCAAAATTAATTAGTGATTTCTTTCCATCAATTAGTTTATTATTTCGGACAAAGGTCTGAGTTGTTCTTCTTGTTTTGTCCCGGAACATGAGTTAAAGAAAGTTCAATTCAAGTAAATTAGTTCCATTAAAGCAAAGACCAAAGAAGCAACATTTTGTAAAATGCGTGCGCAAGTACGAGTTCTGTTTTGTTGTCAATCGTTTGTACTGTAGTATTTTATTCTTTGGAATTTGTGATTATTTTAAACTTTATGAGATGAGAGTATCTGAAAGTCACTTGCATCTGTGGGTTAAGAGAGTCTCACTTATTGCTATTTGGTTCATTTCTGGTCATGGCGTTCCATTCTAAGGCTATGAGCTTGACGAAAACTGCAGCGTATGCTCTTTTCCTTTTTTTAAATTTGCTAGCGTGTTCAGCAAGACCCAAAATGATGGAAACAAAAGTCAAAAAGGATTGCATTTAGAAACAAAGAACACACAAAATCACGAAAATCAGAGTCTCTTCATATGCAACACTCTAGTTTGCGAGGCTGCATACGCCCCCTAGCGCCGCTTAAGCGGTATTCGACTTTCAAAATAACCAGGAAGTCTGAAGTTTATCGCATTTGAAAAGAATGTTATGGCATTATTCACTATTATACCTAAAGTTTAGGTAATGTGGAAAATGCAGTATATTCACCACTCTCTGCACACTGACCTCATATTTACAAGCTCTGATTCTCGAGTGCTAAATACATCGGAACTTCGAGCTTGGGTAATTTTTCGAAAGTTAATGCGCGAAGTTTTAAAATTCTGCGGTTTTAGAATTTTCTAGAATAAATTTGGTTAGCATATACCATAAAAAACTACCTTTTATTTACTATTTTGGCGATACTTGCAGAAACTTAGGACATGGTAATTTGCGCGAAAAGTTTGTCCTGTCTTTTCTCCGGTCGATACAGGCCAATTCAATCGGCAATATTTCCTTTATAAAAGGATTTTTTTTTTAAATCTTGATATTCATTTTAAATAAGACTTTGTTACTTATACTCCTGCAAAAAAAAAAATGCATTACATTCCATGAAGAATAAGGGCGTTTTCTTGGTGATAAATCTTTGGTCCCGTTTTTCGGTCTAGTCATTGTCCGCGAAGTCCCGTCAAATACAACTACCCCTAATTGTGGCTCGTTACTATGTCAGTGACAATTCTTGAGCCACAAATCTCTCAGTGACTGTCATGAATAAGAGTTTTGCATGCCGATAACAGTTCTCGGCTGCAAAGCTACATATGCTTATTTGTTCCGGGTAGGTTGCATTTGGAAATCTGACAGCTTTGACACTGCCCGGCGAATCTCTTGCCTTGGTAGTCATTCTTGAGTTTTCGATAAGTAAGCATAATTTTCGCTTCAATAGACGATTTCATCTTTTACAGTTCAGGCTGAAACAAAGTCCAATTCATATTCTTTTAATTTGAAATGATCATTGTAAAATGTTATATGTATTTATATGAGTGCCTGTAATTCATGAGAATGATTACTTTTGAAAGCAAATACTGAAGAGCTTGCGAGACTAACTAGATTTTTATCTTCTCGGATATGCTGCACATATGACCTAGAAACCCATCACGTGGAAAGAACAAATATGTAATGACGGCAGAACTACGGGCGAGACTTGAGGCCACGTCAAATCTCTTTAACCGCCCCCTCCCTGTATTTTTACTGACCGTTCTAAAGCAGTACTTCTGCTGTGATCTACCTATTTCTCATTGTATGTCTTTGCATGTATGTCCTGGTGAAATTTTGATTTTGGATAGCCGTTTGGCCAATTTCTTGAAAAGAAACTATCCTTTTGGCTTTCTGCTTGTAGTGTTTTCATTGTGTATCTGCTACTTGAAGTGCGTCCTACATTCCATTTGGTGCCTTTGGCGGAAGGTGTTAGGTAATTTTATCGATTCCTGCTTTCCTTTCTATTGATATGAATAACCGGTTTTTAAAGCTCAACAATCAATGTCTCTTTTACTTGCTCTGCATGCCTGTACTTGTGTCAGGTTGGTTGTCTGCCTAAAAAAGTAAATTTTCACCGTGTATAACAGGATATATTCTTGAGCCCTCGGTCACAATCTTGATTGCAAAGACAAACACGTATTGGTATTTCCGGTGCACACTTTATTCTTATGCAATCATTCTCAGTGAGACATATGACTTTATACAGTCTGCATTAATTTTCAATTCACACGTTTTGAATTTACGTGAGAGTACATAAATATGATGTACTTACATAGAGGGTTTCAGATTAAAAGTAATGTCGCAGTTCATTTCTTAGCATATTCATACTTGTAAAGGCTAGAGAGCATTAGGGTAAAATAAAGTCTTTGAAAAAAAGTCTTTAAAGACTTTGAATTTTGCACTTTGGCATATGCATATCAGAAGTGAAATAATTAAACAATATCTATAAACATTGGCCTCCCCCGTCCACTAATTAAGCAAAGTCACTTGCAAAAATGTAACGGTAATGGTTAGATAAACTATTTGGACTGATTTTTCCTATGTATATTTTAAAGGTATTTGATGTTCGATTCAAAGGCAAATTAACCATTATCCACAGTCGAGGATGCGTTTTTGTTAGTTTAAGAATTGCTGTCTAATATTGTTTTGATTCATGATTATGCATAGTGCCATTGCCAGCTGGACTAAAACACCTATCTTGCGTATTTAGCAGACTTAACATGTATGACTCTAAAATAATGAAACTGTCTTAGATTCTGTTTCAGTGCCAATATTATCTTTTTAAATAAGGAGATATATTGGCGATAAGCTGTCTGCTTTGTAGCTGTAGCGCGTGCTTTGTATTCCCCGATCGATGTACCTGATGTTGCTTAGTTATGCCCTGAGACTGCACAGTGACACCCTGCATCATCACTAATTGCTAGGACCGGAGAAAAGTTCGAAATGTTATAATGTCACATGTGAATTTAACTATTACTTGAAAATCTATACGGAGTGTGCACCACTTTTACATTATTGTTAGTTTCAGGTTTGCATTTGTTGATATGAGTAGCCTGCATGTACCTTAGTAGTAAGAACCAGTGCTATGACCAGCTTTTGAAGTGTCATTACGGTGCACCGTTTTTGTTAAGTAAAGTCAGCAGCTGATGCATCTAAGTAGTAGGGATTGGCACTTTGGCCAGTATGTGCCATCTTTGTAAATTATTTAATTTTGCATTTGTTTGGCTGTTATTGCTTGAGGCATTTGATTTATTTGAAATTATTTAGATTACGTGTAAATACTTAAAGAAAATGCAATGGTTTTGTTGACAGTCAGTTCGCACGTTAGCCTCTTGTGGATCTATCGTCTTATATTACGCATATATATCTTTTGTATCTTTAGTCATGACTGATAAGTGTAGGACTGTCTACAGATGGCATATCTATATTAATTCGCTCTATCCGAACGAATACTAGCCGGTCTCTAAATCTGCGATATTAAGACCGTGTACTCTGTTTGGTCCATATCCATACACGACTACTTAACATGTGCTTGTTCATTATTCCTGAGGCAATCCATTTATAGCCTGGAAGGCCATAAGTGAATTGTGATAGGATTATTAACTCCTAAATTACCTTATTCGTGTCAAAAGCAAACACAAGACTATTCATCTGAAGGGCAAGCTGCTCAATTAACAAATTAGCTGCGTGTATATAATTGCTTATTAGCAGTTTGGTGCACCTCCTCAAAACATTAAAAGTGTATGTATGTATTATGATAGAAATAGACTTCACTACTGCCTGCCGCTCAATAAAGACATAAAAAGTTAACACTTGCCCTCGTGTTATCATTTCAGCTGTATCCTGCGTCAAAGGGGCTCTTACACGGTATAGGAAATTTACATTGGTTTCTGCCCACGCTTGGAATTGGATGAAATTCTGCACAATGGTTGCCTAGGGTATAACACTGATGATTATGAGGCATTGGCTTTTAAATGTAGTTCCATTGTAAATTTATGGTGTTTTGTACGCGGCCACTACCAAATCAGGGGGTGCCCTAATATTAACCTTCGTACAGTAAACAGGATTTCATTTTTCAGATGCTGGAATGTTTTATTAATTAAGACCATCATTAGTACATGTTTTGATACTATGGATGGCTTCATGTACTTAGCAATAGTGTTGGAGCAATAACGTAAGTTGAACGGTAGCCCCATAATTCAGCTGCAGGTTATGTATTCATCCAGATATCATCTGCAATTTTACCATGTTCCGATTCTTGTCAAGACACCATTTCAGCACCAAAAATTTCTGTATGTATTAGGAATAAACACATGAAATTTCATAAAAATTGAAGACCGGTAACATGTTGTTTGAACAGCCTGAATACATATAGTCCTGAGTCGGCAAAATATGAAATTACCCAATACTCATGTATAAGTAGTATCGTGTACAGTCAGCTTATCAATAGCTTTCAATTTGGATTACCATGATATAGTATGATTTGTATAAGAAGTTGATACCATAATTGTACATATTCATTTATAACCAGTTGACTGAATTGCACCTTGTTGAACACCATGTCCAAAAAAAAAAAAAAAAAAAAAAAAAAAACTTTTCGTTTACATGATCTGGACCATGCAGACACTAAGTCCAAGTTCTCTGTATCTGTATATATAGGATTCCACTTCAAATACTTGACTGTGGAAGTATTTATCAGATAATAAAAAGCAGATAACAGTCTTGTAACTGATAATGATGATTATGAAACCTGGGTCTAGCTTTAAAGTTACTCGTTCAGGCAGATAGGCATGGTGGGCACAACTTGCTTACCAAGTAATGATTACTATCCTAGGACACCTGATTAAAATCCATGTCTGTTGATTTCAACATTCAGAATTGTCAATCGTCAATGGATTTATGGATTTATGAGTAAATACAACAAAAATCAACTATAAACTTTGGTGTAAACTGGATAAATGCCTCAAAAATAACAGAGTAACAAAAAGAATTGATATAAACAGGCAGTACTATGACTACTTGTTCACGCTTAGTAAATACAAAAAAGCACAATATTGTCAAAACCACAGCAGAAGATTTCACAGCTGGTACAAAACACACACGAAGACACTCAATATTGGAAAAAAAAAAAAACACTACAGCTTAAATACAATCAGTAATGAACAACTAAAGTCTGTGTCACATGGACATAGGCAAGCTTAGTACTGTTTCTTTAGGTAAGATCTATGCACTTGCTGACCGAATACTTTAGTACTCTTTCTAAAATGAAAGAATAACTTTTCAGAAATATGATCAGCGAAGAACAACACAGAAAGTAAGAGCAGTTGGTATTAAGAAGAATGAAATTATATTCAGCTAAAATATTCAGTGGAAGAAAGAATTTAAGTATAAGAACTAAAACAAAACTTGAATACTAAAAGCCTCCTTTCAAAACGTATTACAACACAAAAAACAGAGACAAGGTGAAAATAGAATTAATTAAATACCATAGAATTGCCAGCAACCAAATGAATGAAAAATGTTCAAAAACTCTTCAATACATCCTTTAGATTCACATTAAAACCACAAAAGTTAGCTGTTTTAAACTCCTGTGTTAATTAACATATGGCAGAGTTTCAAACTAGTATGGAAGTCCTTAGGCAAATGACTAAAATATGAATGTCATAAAACCTTTGGAAAAATCTTAAAGCTTTAACATGAAGAACTACAGAACACCAATTTGTTGTTTAAGTCAAACTATGTGCACTAGAATAGAACTTATGCAGAACAGAAACAATTTCATATATGCTTACTGTAAGGAAGAAAGGATAGATCTGCTTTTCTGATAGCAAAAGTTAAGACCACATAAACAGTATTCTGTGCTGCTGTCATCACAGATAACTGTTGAAACAAAGAGAAAAACTCCAGTGTCAGTGTCAGTTCGATCGCAGGAAATACCGATTGAAGTGACACATTTAAACATGTTGCAGGACAAGAAATCCATAATTTCAAAATACAATACAGGCTTGCAAGCAAGCTATAGATATATCAGAAGTTAAGTCTATAGGTATTATTTTCTTTTCAAGCATTCTTAGTTTGGTTAGAGTTCACCAGTCCAGAAGCAAATCTCCAAAAAGCCTAAAATCTGTTGATGGGGATGCAAATCCTTCTTCAAAACAAACAAACAAACAAAAGACAATAACTACTTGCAATAGTACGTTTGCACATCTTCTTAATACGACAATGGAGATTATGGATCTCCCTGTTTTATGCCTATTTTTGTAATGGTGAGAATGGATACCCCTGTTTTACACCTATTTTAGTTTTATGCCTTTTGGGAAGTAATTATACAAAATGCTCAATGATTTGCTGACATGAATTAAAGCGTAAGATTTTGTTAAGCCTAATTTGTTAATTAGAATTTCTTTAGATTTAATTTGTTATGCTGTCTACATTTGTAATAGTTGGTTAGTCAGAGTCCATATAAATAGAAGGCAAGTAATAGAAAGTCATGAAAATTTAATGGGTAGCTCAAGATATATTCATTCCGTGTTGTCTAAACTCTCTTTGATTTGTTAAGTGTTAGAAGTGTTTGATAACACTGCCTTTCTCTACTGTTTTTCATCAATGTAACAAAATAGTCAATTTTGTAAAAATCGACCTATATCCATTCAAGGCCTAAAATGACAATGTTACCGGTTTTGATTTTTATGAAATTCGGCACAGCTATAGAGGATATATGTAGCAAATTTTCCTGGTAGTATGAAATCTTGACAAAGACTATAACATAATAATTTTGAAAGTTTAATTTTGATATTTTTTTCATTTTTTGGTAAAAAATTCAGATTTTTTATAATCAATTTATTAGAAAATGTAAACTTTAATTAAATATAAATGTTTTGTGGTACCAATAGAATTACTGTGGTGTTCACCATTCAGAACAGCGCAAAAATCTTAAAACTAAATTAAACTTAAGATGTATGACATACTTATTTGGAGACAGGTATCAGCTCATGGGGGGGTGGGGGGGGGGGTGGGGGGGGGTGGGGGGGGTGAGTCAAGGTTGCGTCCCGAGTCCAAATTTTTATTTTATATAATTTAATAAGCACATTTTCATAGGTTGCATATGCCTAGTTATTATTCTACAAAGTTTCAGAAAAATCCATGCGTGGGCAGAAATGAAAGATGCCCTTTTGTGAGGTCTTGCCAGCGTTTATAAAGACCCGTAAAGTAACCCAAAAATTGCAGCACTAAAATAACTCCAGGTCAGGAGGCAAATAGCGAACATTTAGCGATGTGTTTTAGACCTTCTATAAACAAATATTATTTTGAGTTTACTCATAAGATGAGGTGATTCAAATGGTTATTTACAACATACATTTTCATAATTAATTAAAACAAATCCAAAAGTATGCCTACATCTTTACATTTTTTAGATATCAAAGGATTTACTAGGGACTCAAAAACGAGTTTGAAACAACAATAATATATAGCATCGGGTATTCAAGATGTATAAAGTATGTTCAAATGATGATCCCAGGATGACCTTTGGCTTTTTTACAGCAAGATTACATTTGCTGTCCGATACTTTTGTATTGGGGAAAAAATGAAAAAATCACGTATTGAAATGTATTTAAGACATATGGCAGAAACTTACAATGCACGATCAAAATAGCAACATCTTTTAGCTACGAGCAAAATTTTGTCGCCCGGGGTTATCTGCCCTTGCCCCTTGGCTATAAAAAATATAGGATCGCATAACATTTAATTGTCTTCTTTTCTGAAACCTCTTTACCAATTTTTCACCAGACTGCACATGGTTCCTTCTGTCGAGGGTTCATCAAATGGTTGTGCACATTTGCATGAAACGGTCGCTATGCCCATACATGGAAACACACACACACACACACACACACACACACACACACACACACACACACACACAAACTTAAAATTATCTTCTCCAGAACCATTTAAGCTTTGAGGCTTAATCTTGGTATATAGCATCGGGGACTCAAAGTCTACCAAAATGTGTTCAAAATGATGATCCTTGGATAACTTTTGACCTTTTTACATCTAGATCAAATTTGCGTTCCCACACTTTTCTATTATGTATTCTCAAAATGTATTAAAGACTTATGGCTGAAACGTACAATGTATGATTAAAGTAGTGAAACGTTTTAGTTACAATCAAATTGTTGTTCCTGGGGGGTTATCTGCTCTTGCCTCTGGGCTATATACATGCATAAAATCATGTAATTTTTTATTTTTTTATCTGGCCATTTTTCACCAGATTTCACATGGGCTTTCTAACAAATGGTTTTGTCAATTTGATTAAATGGGTCTGCACTATTGAAGAAGATGGCCACTACAGCACAATCTAAAATCTTCTTCTGCTGAACCAAGAAAGCTATGAGGCTGAATCTTGATATATAGCAGTATGGATATAAAGTCAACCACGTTTGTTCAAACTATGATCCTAGGATGACCGTTGACCTTTTTACGGCAAAGTCAAATATCTGTCCTTGTTGCTGTGGCAATACCGGATGAATGTTGCATGACGTCTGCAGTTATGCGATGGCTCAGGTACGCGAATCTATGCTCACTGGCTTTTTTTTTATTCTGCAGGGTAAACAATACGAGGACAACTCACACAAAAGAAATTTGATCTTTAAAGCAAATTGAAATAAAGTATAACCTTAATATGTCAAACACTGATGGCTCGTTTACCATGGCTATTCCGAACTCGTTTCTGAGCCCCTACGAAATTCTTTTGATAACCCAAGAAAGCAAATGTTTATGGATATTTCATGGATTGTTTTCTTATTTTATCATGAAATGCATGTTGTGTGTACTCATCGAGGCGATTCTTATGAAAACACTCAACAAACCATTATTTTATAACACATTGAATTTATATTATTTAACGATGTCAATCTTTGTTTTCAATACTTTCTGTTCTGCCAGAGCCTGTTCAAATTATCAGGACTAAATGGAGCGTGGGAAAGTGCTCACTATAAAGTTGTTGAGCCAGGGGTATCAAAAAACCAAACTGGTAGCAACACTTAAGAAGTTCTATGGGAGACATCATGATCTGGTCAATCCCTACAATGTGGCAGTTTCCAGAATTGTTTCTGATTTTTTGCCAATGACGCGCCATAAATAGACTTCCCAAATCCCGGACATACGCTTCAACCGACCTTTCCTTCGTTCAGGCCTATCGGCATGGTGGGCGAAGTTTCCTTACCAAGTAATGCTTACTATCCGCGGACGCCTGATTACAACCTTTATTCTGGGGTCCATGTCTGTTCGTCTGTTTCGTCATTCGTTTACGGATTTATGAGTTTGGATTATGGCTTAGGTATCATGACCGCAACTAATTTAAACGGCGATGTTTTCGTAATCTGATGTATCAGAGTTATGATATTAATGAATTTATTTGCTTTAATCTCAAATATTTTTGATAAGCTTGCTTTCCTTGGTCATTTCTCAAGAATGCTTACTGAGGTAAGTTGCAACGTATGAAAACGTACCGTCCGACATGAGCGCTCAATGAAGACTCAAATCAGTTTGCCCATCCGTTCGGACAAATCAGCCTTCGTTGTTCGCATGAAGAAACTTTGTATCCCTGGCTGTTCAAAACAGGCCTAGAGAAGATTCTGACTGTACAAGTGCGCGTACTGAACTGAATTTTTGCTGGGCATACCTGTCCGGAAAGTACGTTTTCAGACGTTGCGCCTATAATGTTATAATACATCGAAGTGAACGATAACAATATGTATAATGATGACGCCAGCCTTCAGTTCTTCCTCTATCCCGAACAAGATATCCAGCTGAGTCAGCTATGAGATAAATGTTTTCAGGGCATATGCTATGATAGTAAAGACCCAGGTCAGCTAGCGAATTTGATGAGAAAGTTTACTATAAATCGATCTGGTTCTTTGCGCACTGCAAAGGCCCTTATCTGTCTACGAGGATACTCGGTTGATCTGGGCCTAAGCCTAGTTCTATATTAACCTTTCTCTTGGTCGCGCTTGATAACACTGAACCAAACAAGACACGGGGAAGAGGGGGAGGGGCGAGCGTTTCCCAGTTAGGCGTACTATGATCAAGGCAAATGAATGGATAACTTGACGCTTAGCATGCTCGCAAAACATAACAGCACCTGTCAATTAAAACTGTTGTCGTTTTTTTTTTTTTTTTTTTTTCGGAAAACAAGTGTTGATATTTCATGCATATTGTCTCCCTGGGAGACAATCATGCACATTGTCTCCCTAGGGGTCAATTTGCATGGAATGTCAAGCCCTGCTTTCTAAAAATTGTAGGTGACAATTGGGATAAATGGTGAGAAGTTACTATTTTCCGGTTAATTAGTATCACTTTGTCCTAGAGAGTGCTCAACATGAGTCATTAGACATTATTGCACCTGACGAAGGAAAAGTCTAACATATTATAATGCAGTCATTCAAACAGAATTAAAACAGAATTATATAAACTTTTATGAGAAAAACTGGTCTCCACAACTGGTTCGAAACAATGAATCAGAGATTTTACTCAGTTCTACTGGCTTAATTACCGTAATGCCTCTTAGTATTGGGACAGACAGGTTTGAGAAAACCGTGTAGACTCAGGTAAGAAGACACAAAACGCGGCAATAGATCAGGGTCTACATTGTATGCCACTCGTCCAGCAGTATTTTAAACATATTAACAGATAGCGGAACAGAGTTTTACAATTTATAGAAAAAATATGGTAAGGAGTTAAGGTGTCCCAATATTTAGAGTTAATACGAAAAAGATACCCATTAGTTACATTAACCCTTAGATGGTTTGCAAACCTGTAGCAAATGACATTCTGTGTTAAGCTCACCTTGGGAGAAGGAGCATCTGACAAAAAATCTTTTTGGTAGTACTGGATCCAGTAAAGATGTTGAAATGATAGGCGTGATACTACATTTTGAGTGTTTTAATCAGTATGATTTGTTTACCTGAGGCATTTCAGCATTTGGTCTTCTTCAGAGGTTTTATATTTTAAATAAAAACGTTAAACTATAATACCCCGCCATTATCGTATCGTGGGCATATAACTCCGTACAAATTTGACAAAATTTGCCCATTAGCAATCCAAAACCAGATTTTTTAAAATGTCAATGCACATACCAGGTTTGGTGATAATCCATTGATGTTTACATAAGTTATCATCCGGAAACGAAAAACGGACGGACCGACGACTGACGGAAGGACGGACGGACACACGGACGTCCAACGTGAAACCATAATACCCCGCCACAATCGTGTGGCGGGGAATAAAAATGGAAATAAAAATGTAAAATTTACAAATAAATGTTACATGAGTTGAAATAGTTGGAAAACAGATTATGCCCTTTCACGGCGCATGTTATCCAGCCCGCTGTATGCTTAAAATGTGAATATTGGACGATAAACACAACGTGCAAAAAGTCAAAACCTTATCTTTCCTGTCAACACCATTGCGCTCACATACGCACCATTGCGCTCATATACGCAATGTACACAATGCGCCATTAACCTTACACCGAAAGGGATATACGCCAAACGGAGAGTTTTTCACCAATACTTACGACAAATGGGCCCAACTTACGCTGTGATTCCCGAAAATCACACGAACAAAACATTCCACAAGCTGTCGCATGTCCTGATTCCCCCTACTGGTCGCCCTTGTTGATACCATATGGCTGCCAAATGTTCAGCCGTCGGATCCAATAGCTCTAGAGCTTTCCTGGTTCGATCTGTCGACTCCGGATTATGATCTAAGCAACAAAGCGTGGCGTGGTTGAGGAAATCATGTTCTTGTGAACAGAAGTGGTCTGCGATAGGAGACCTCTCGAATCGTTTGTGTTTCCAATCATCCAGGTGGCAGTTAATCCGTAGGTTCACATGATCACCGTTTTCACCAACATATTGTTTTCCACACTTGGTGCATGTTATAAGGTAGACAAAATATATCTTGAAATAGATTCTGCGCTTTTTCTCCTCAAGGAAATGCCAACTGATTCGAAACTTGATAGGAAGTATCGGATCAACATCAAGACTAGCTAAAATCGTTTCGATAGGAAAGTCACAATAGCTGCTATGACTGCCATCTTGAAAATCTATTTTTCCCCTGAACCAAATGGCCAGTTGTCTCGAAACTTGACAGGAAGTATCGGGGAAACAAACTTGTAGATCAATAGTAGCTAAAATCGTTCTTCCCCTGAACCAAATGGCCAGTTGTCTCGAAACTTGGCAGGAAGTATCGGGGCAACAAACTTGTAGATCAATAGTAGCTAAAATCGTTCGGATCGGAAATCCAAAATGGCCGCCATTGCGGCCATCTTAGAAATCAATATTTGCGCTTATTCTCGTGAAGCCAATTAGTTGGAAACTTGGTAATAAGTATCAAGGTGACTTGTAGATCAAAACAAGCTAAAATCCTTCCGATCGGATATTCAATATGGGTGCCATGGCCGCTATTTAGAGAATACGTTTTTCGCTTTTTCTCCTGAACCAAAAGG
The DNA here is from genome assembly GCA_964016985.1 of Anodontia alba. Taxonomy (NCBI): domain Eukaryota; kingdom Metazoa; phylum Mollusca; class Bivalvia; order Lucinida; family Lucinidae; genus Anodontia; species Anodontia alba. Next base: position 12,952,632 of record OZ024832.1, read on the forward strand.
TCAGATGGCTCGAAATATGGTAGGAAATATCGAGATAACTTGTGGACAAACTTTGCTCAAATCATTCAAATTGAAAATCATGGTCGCTGTCTTGAAAATCTGTTTTGCGCTTCTTCTGCTGAACTGAAGGATCAAAGTCAAACTAATCTGAAACTTGTTAAGAAGTATCGGGGTGACTTGCTGACCAAGACAGCTAAAATAGTACCGACTGAATATCCAAGACGGGTGTGTACCGAGTCACTTGGGAACAGTCATCCATTAGCAAATCGCGACCGGTCCGAGTTCCTCCTAACGGATAGGTTAAATCGGTTAATTAATAAGATAGATAAGTTGATTGCGACCGTGAGTCATCCAGACATGCACAGTATGCATTACCCGCCTAAGACCATATACCCGTTCCCGCCATTTTTTACCTCCTGGTGAATATGTTCATATAGCTCGGTAGCATTATAAAGACATATGTCGTTTGAAGCCATACATGATATCAAAAATAAATAAATAAATACAGTTGACTCTCGTTATCTCGAACTCGCTTATCTCGAATAACCACTTATCTCGAAGTAAAAATCTGGTCCCTGCCTAAACATGAAAATCTAAAAACAGGTTAAAAATAGTGTGGAAAAGAGGACAAATTGCTCTTAAGGAGAAATTTCTCCTCTTTTCCACAATATTTTCAATATATGTCTAACTTCAAAGAGTCCAATTCATATATATTTATGTGGTTAATCGAATTATTTTTTCCTGAACTCTGCAAATCTGATATGTCGAGGAACGGATATCTCGAAGTATTTCAGAGAGTCCCTTGGAATTCGAGATAACGAGAGTCGACTCTAAATAAATAAATAAATAGAAAATAAAATAAAACAATGTATATATATTTACAATTGTAGAATGAGTAAATAAAGACATAATAATAATAATAATAATAATAATAATATGCATATGTTGATACATACGTGTGTTTGTGTGTGTGTGTGCGTGTGTGTGTGTGTGTGCATATGTGCATGTGCGTGTGTTAAACCAATAGAGTTGTCAGGAGTTCACATGAACTGTCAGTACTTGCTTGAAGCGTAGCGACCAATAAAATTATAATATCTGACGCTCCAATGACAATGCGCGCATGGTTGTGGCTCACTTGTTTTTGACCGGCGCGGGAATCGCGCCGGTCTCTTAAGCCTATGCAATAAAGCTTCCATCAGAACCCAATTTTATAAAGTAAAACTGGTTTTATTAGTTGCATTTATCAATTTTGTTATTTCTGTTCTAAAGCTCGTACGGTACGTGTACGTGCGCGTCACACTGCGACAGTTTTTTTTTTTTTTTTTTTTTTTTTTTTTTTTTTTAATTTCCATATCTCAACAGTCACGTAACAGAAAGCATTCATACTAGAGCATGTGTACATAGGAGGGTCTTCTGCGATTCTATTAGAATGGACCCTGAGTGTAAGCCGCGGGATGGGGCTAGAAGTCAAAATCTGGGACACTTCTGTAAAGTGCTCTTATGCTGCGGCTAAGTTTTTAAATGCTAATATCTCGATAGTCAATCGTCAAAAAAACACTCATATTTAAAACATGTGTATGTACATGCCATCTTCATTCAGGTGCATGGTCACCTATGTTTTTAAATAAACTAAAAGGGTTCTTCAGGTGCAAGGTCCACCTTTGTTGTTGCCATGATAATTTTACATAGTGCTATGCCCTCTCGTATTCACATTTGCATAGCTGCTTTCATTGACCTGTCGGTTTTTCTGTCAGTTTGAGTTTGACACGTTGCCGGCATTAATTGCAAGAATCATACGTTGAGCATATTATTATACATTTCAAACAACATGAATCATCACCAGTTTAAAAAAATACAGTACAGTCCCTGTATATTTTTTATTTTGCATGCTCATGTTCTTTGCACGCTCACGTGTTTTTTTTTGTTGTTTTTTACCAGAAATTTCTCGGCATTATATACCTGATAAAAGTACAGTACAGCCCACACAAGTCTTTTCTTTTGCATGCTCGTACATTTTAGTGTTTCCACTTGAAATGGTTAGGCTTTATATAATTGTCAGATTAATGTCTAATTTATTCTCATGTCATTCAAAAAAATATTAAACCTTAATAAAGCATACATTACGAATCACATTGTGAACTTACACGTTTACGTCTAAATATTTGGTCTTGTCTTTTTTAAGAGAACAGGCTAAAACACTCCGAATCTACAGCGTTGGGTTACAGGCAGAGATGATTTAGAAATAGTCCTGATATGTCTATTTTCTTCAATTATTATCGGAACAATATAATTAAATAACATGAATGACTTTCCTACCAACATGAAGATTAAAATATATATACGTGGCAAAAAAGTTAGGGATATTTGTATGTACTCCGAATCTACAGCGTTGGGTTACAGGCAGAGATGATTTAGAAATAGTCCTGATATGTCTATTTTCTTCAATTATTATCGGAACAATATAATTAAATAACATGAATGACTTTCCTACCAACATGAAGATTAAAATATATATACGTGGCAAAAAAGTTAGGGATATTTGTATGTACGGTGAAATAAAAGGAAACTAAGACATATCTGAAATCAGAAATTAATATATTTGATTACATCATTTCATTTACAGACAAAAATCCATCCGTTGGAATCTGTAGCACTAGATGCGAATGAGAAAATTTGTATGGAAGATCACTAGGGTCACCAATAAAACCTCACAAATCTGTCAGTATCGCGTATGTCCAAGTATTGCATCTATGCAGGCCACATAACGACGACGCATACTCCTGATGAGTCTGGCAATCTGTAGCTGGGGTATCCTCCTCCACTCCTCCGGCAAGGCTGCGCCCAAAGCTTGGAGCGTTCTTGGTCGTGGAACTCTCTGTCGTACACGCTGGCCGAGAATGTACCAAACATGGTCGATTGGCGACAAGTCAGGGGATCGAGCAGGCCAATCGAGATGATCCACATTGTTCTGCTGCATGAACTGCTGTACTATCCTCGCCCGATGAGGTCTTGCGTTATCCTGCAGCACTACGTGGTACCATAAGACTTCCTCCTCCATACTGGTCATGTTCAACAGTGGCGCAGTTCGCTGTGAAGTCGATTCCGCACGGTTTGAACAGACACTCTTATTCCAGTTCTTGAGAGACGTTCGCGCAGTTGTTCGGCGCTTACTGGAACAAGGGTATCTGTTCAAACCGTGCGAAATCGACTTCACAGCGCTGGACTTAGAGCTCGGCGACCTTACGTTGGGGTACCACTTTCCCAGAGACATAGACAAGCCAGGCTAGCATGGACACTGCAGAATCGTCGATGGACTAACCAACAATGGGCGACTGTACTCTTTACCGACGAGTCACGGTTTCTGCTGGATATGCATGACAGACGACGTCGCGTTTGGCGTCGCAGAGGTGAGAGGTACGCGAACTGCGCCATTGTTGAACATGACCGGTATGGAGGAGGAAGTCTTATGGTATGGGGCGGCATATCTGTTCGTTCCCGTACAGAGCTGCTTGTGCTTAACTGAACTCTGACAGGCCAACGCTACATCAATGAAGTGCTACAGCCGGTTGTTCTGCCTTTTGTTCAACAACACCACGTAGTGCTGCAGGATGACAACGCAAGACCTTATTGGGCGAGGATAGTACAACAGTTCCTGCAGCAGAACAATGTGGATCATCTCGATTGGCCTGCTCGATCCCCTGACTTGTCGCCAATCGAGCATGTTTGGGACATTCTCGGCCAGCGTGTACGACAGAGAGTTCCACGACCAAGAACGCTCCAAGCTTTGGGCACAGCCTTGCAGGAGGAGTGAAGGAGGATACCCCAGCTACAGACTGCCAGACTCATCAGGAGTGTGCGTCGTCGTTGTGTGGCCTGCATAGATGCAACAGGTGGACATACGCGATATTGACAGATTTGTGAGGTTTTATTGATGACCCTAGTGATCTTCCATACAAATTTTCTCATTCACTTCTAGTGCTACAGACTCCAACGGATGGATTTTTGTCTGTAAATGAAATGATGTAATCACATATATCAATTTCAGATTTCAGATATGTCTTAGTTTCCTTTTATTTCACCATACATACAAATATCCTTAACTTTTTTTGCCACGTATATATACTCAGAATGAAGCGCCAAAACACGAACTTGTCTTGGCCTGAATGCTTCTATCTGGTCGTTGTGTTTGTATTGCTTTCCTTGTATAGCTTTTGTAACTTGCATTCGTTGATATTAAGGAAATTTTTGTCGGTACATTTGCTTCGTTGTTTGTTTTTTATGTCAGAGAGAAAAGAAAGAAAAAAAAAACAAAAAAAAAAACAAAACAATAATTATAACAACTTCTATAAAACGTTAGGTCCAGAAAGAAACAAAAATCACGCTGCAAGTATTTTATATTGCGTAAATCTGCATTTTGTTACTGCGAGCACTCCCTCATTCAGTCCACAAAACTGTGACAGACCACCTGAAATCGGCGCGAAACCTTCGATCGCGCGCCCTAGAATCATCTCTGAAAAAGTGTAACCAGAGCCATTGTCTTACTTAACACAGAAAATGACAGAATAGGGTCTATCGGATAGTGCTTATGCATTTGTTTTTTGTTTGTTATTTGTTTAATTCAACGTTAATCCCAATCATTTCTAGAGGCCGAATTAGAAGCAACCGCCCCATCAACACTCTCAGTGCTTTGATTATGTAACATCATAGCGGCTTTGTTTCGTGACGTGCGGCAGCCATACAAACGCAGACATATTTCATTTCCTTTGAAATCGTCGAGCCCATTCTGATTACAGTCGAATCTCCAAGGCTCGATTATCTTTGGGACCATGGATGTTTGTTCTAGATATGGGCAGTTGGAACCACTAAGGGTAAATCATAGCGCTAGGTTAGGAGACCATTGGAATAATACCTGGATGTCTTTTCGATATTCTATGAAATAACGGTACGTTGACTTTACTCATTTGAATCGCCTCGATAAGGCAATTCTTATGGGTTCACACAACTTACATTTCAAAACAAAATAGGAAAAAATCCTAAAATATCCCTAAATATTTGTTTTCTTAAGCTGTCTGAAGAATTTTCTAGTGACTTAAAAACGAGTTCGAATTAACCATGTTAAACGAGCCATCGGAGTTCGAGTCAATGATAATTTTACTGTATATTTTATTTCCTTTGTGATCATCAGGTCCGTCCTGATAACTTGGAAATTCGAATACAGCTTAAACCAGTGCAAACTAAATTGCGATGTATAAAGAGATTTGATAAACCTGGTCTCCGATTATCGTTCGTTTGTGTGTTCTTTATTTCCGAAGGCAACCTTTTAGATTTTTTACTTTCTTTTTAATTTTATTTTAATTATTTGCATGTTTTTTTTTTATTTTATTTATCATTTATTTTATATTATGTTTTTTTTTCTATTCTATTCTATTCTATTTATTATTTATTTATTTTATTTATTTTACTTTTGTTTATTTATTTTATTTTATTATTATAATGATTATTATTTTTGTTCATTTTAAATGCTCTTATAAGGATACAATTCTCATCAAGTGTCTAAACAAAATTCCAGAGACAAATATGCAAACATGTCTTACTGATTACATTAAAAATTATCATTCTAAACCTGTCAAGGGAATTGATAGCAAAACCAGTCTTAACTCGTACATAGAAACCAAGAAAATGTACATTTGCACACATTCACCAGGGCCCTTGCTGTCTGCTTTTATTAGAATACCTCCTTACCACATTTACATGTATCTTATTATTTGAATATATCTGTGTGAATACCGTATGGCTGTTTCGACAAAAAAAAAACGTACCCATTACGAAAACACATCTATTCAAATATGTTGAAGATTTCACCACCTAAAACTGAAATTTCAGATAAAAATTCTGATATTTTTTTTATATTTCTGCTCAAAAACATAGATTGTTGGTACTCGTTAGAACTGCCTCGGCGAGGCGTTTCAAATGAGTACAACATTCTATGTTTTTGAGCAGAAATAAGAAAACTAATGCATACCCTATAAACCCTTGTATTACTATATAAAAGTGGGGTTTAAGGGGGCCAAATCCTATAAATATGTTTTCATGATGTTCGAAGATATGCATCCAGCGCAGATTCAGATCAGCTTGCGTATTCTTGCCTTCTGATCAAAATCTATACTTAGCACAGTTTGGATAGCCACTGATGCATAGTTCTTTTATATGGACAATTAAGACTCAATCTTCGCAAATTATATAGCTGCATTCGAAGAGACTTAAAAACCGTGTCTCCGATTTTCTTTTTTTACTTCTTTTTTTTATTCCAAAGGCAACCTTTTAGAATTTTAAATTACGTCACTGCAACTGGAGTTAAGTACCGTGTGGCGACCATAAAACGTTTCCCCGTACTTCACCATAGTGCGGATCATAGTTTTATTTCCTTTAGGATCACTAAGCTCATTCTGGTTACATTGAAAATCAAATACCGCTTAAGCTGGTGCTAGTGGGCGTATGCGGCTTTGCTGGTTACACAGCTGCATATGAAGTGACTTAATTAAACCGAGTCTCAGATATATATTCTTTATTGTGTGATTTTTTTTTTCCAAAGGCAATCTTTTTGGATTTTTACGTAAAATCTGGTAGCGGCTTGGCAACTGCCCACAAAATAATGAAAGTCGCAGTCTCTACTTCATTGAAACTACTCATATGACAGCAGCTGCGTGCCCACATCCCCCCCACCCCCAACCTCACCCCGACCCGCCCCACCGCCAGCATATACTAAAGCGGAGTTCGATTTTAACCAATGTCCTGCTGAACCCGGATATATCTTGACTTTGCAAACCGTGTAGATCCAGATCAGTTGGCTTCTGAAGAAGTCACCTGATCTGGATCTGCACAGTTTGTCATTCAGTATGTGATTTTATATCAACAACCTGGATCATGTAAACTGATTGGCTGAAAACTGGAAGTGAGAGTGGCATATTAATTTATTCAGCATGACACTAGAATGAACTCAATTACCCCCAACGAAAATAAAAATGAAAACCGCCCCTACACAACACAGAAGACAGCTTTACGCTGGGCATGGCTCGTTATTTCTATTAAATGTAAAATACGAAAATAACTGTTGTCCATTGGCGTATATACCTGGATTTTTTATTGGGACTGTGATATGAATTTGATAGGTGCTACCTATATCCGTGCGTCCAAATTATCATGATACTCCATAGGTGGGTTGGCCAGATCTAACTGAATTTGATTTCAGATCACGCTTGACTTCTGCATCCACTGCATGGATTGCAATATAACGTTCAAGTCAACAATATTTCAGTAGTTCAGAGACATTGCCTCCAAATTTGTGGGACTTTTACCCGACCCGATCGCATGAGTTCGGTTCCTGCTTAATTACTAGCAGCTCTGTCGTGGAGGCTTTAGGCAGCCCATCTATTTCGCGGACCCCGATGGGCGGGGGCCATGCTTTCCGAATACCGAAAACTAGTATATGCCGGTGACAGGTACAACAACAATACACTATCGTTCGCTTAAATACCCGAAATCCATTTTACTGCTTCAGGATTTTTCCTGTTTCTTTTTGGTCTTGTTTTTTTTGAGAGTCTACAAAAAAAAACAAAAAACAAAAAAAAAAAAAAAAAAAACAACAACAAAAAAACATTAAAATAACAACAATTTACAATATAACAAACCGGTCAAACAAACATGTTTTTTTTTTTTTTTTTTTTCAGATTATCACGTAAAAAGAGCGTAACATCTATGTGTTATCTAAAAATCTACATCAAAGTGTACCTTATGCAGAAAACGAATCATGCTAAGCTTGTAAACAGACGGAGAATGGATAGAAATTAAATTCGAAGCGGAAACAAATTTCAAAATAGCCGCGATCGCAAATTTTGTAGCCTGACGTCAAAAGTCTCTTGATTCAACTACTTGGAATTAGAATACTAGGCGTTATTTGCTGTTTTGTTGCTATTATCGGCACGGCCGCCATGTCATTAGTCTGCCAAGTCACGGAACGCTTATTATAACGGTTTGTCAGGATAAGCACCGAACCACCCAAGCGTTTGTTGGACCATCACATTTTTGGTCACACACATCACTGGTCACATCGTTAGTCTATAGTAGTGCGTCTGCACGCCGAACCGTTCGGGTTGGACGCACTTATAAACTGAACGGATGTTTTGTCATTTTTTCTCAAGGGAGACAACTTCAATACGTCCTTCTTGCTTTCCTACACACCAAGCCCAAAGAGGAGAAGGAAAACAATGCTCCCAATGGAAGCAAATTCTTTGCTTTTAATGAAGATGCCTTTCCATAAGGGAACAAGGAAAAATTTCACACAGTTGCCTCCCTGGAAAAATTATATTGCAATTAAATTTCATGGCAAAGAGAAAATCAAATCTCTGATGAAGTTTGAAATAGTTATAATTAATCATAGAACACAATAGAAAATGGCTAAATTATCACGAAAACATACCTATATAATTTTGACTCCCTTAAACCCAACTTTTATATGGTAAAACTAGGGTTTAAAGGGGTATAAATTATTTTTTCATATTTCTGCTCAAAAACATAGATTATGGGTACAATGTACTCGTTAGGCGGTTCTAACGAGTATTCACAATCTATGTCTTGAGCAGAAATATGAAACAAATAATCTTTTTTTATCTGAAAACTTTTAGTTTTTAGTGGTGAAATTTTCAATATATTTGAATAGGCGTGTTTTTGTAATGCATTTGGCCTTAAGAGGACTGGGTAAACTTAGTAGTTTATTTGTCACTGTTACCTTTGAAACTGTATGTGTTCCCCTTAACGACTAGATATGGAGGACTTAGCATTCTAACAAAAGTTTTAAACAAGTCATCTATAACGACATAATACGGATTTCACATTAACAGGTATATGTATGTATTCATATAGCGTCTTAACCGTAGGTCAATCAATCACACAGAGATACTGAACAAGATATGTCGACCACGAGTGTTCCATAGGGAATACAGACTGACGCAGAAAATTAGAACAAACTGTTGATTATAGTATTGCTGTCTGCAGCGCTGGTTATAGAAGTCAGTGAGAAATAAGCCAGCTTTTTTTCCTTCATGAAATTTTATTAAACCACTTTGCATATCAATACTATACAGACAAAAAATATAAACAAAAAATATATATAATGACATTACGAAAATACGCCTATTCAACTATATTGAAAATTTTTACTTCCAAAAAAAGGACACTTTATTTTTTTATCCTCTCAAACATAGATTGTGGATACCCGTTATAACCGCCTCGTCGAACTTTAGGGGAAGACCTTTCAATAGCACATACCATTTTTCAGTCTGACCTTCTGCCTATGTCAAGGTCAGGTCATACTTCGTCATTTAAACCCATGATTGAGTTCTGCGTTTAAGTTTTGAAAAGTGTTTGTAAGTGCTGAAGTATTCAAGACACCGCTTTAATATTTGGCCCACACCTACCTTAGGGTAAGAACTTTCAATAGTACGCACCCCTTTTTAGTTTCACCTTCAGCCTAGGTCAAGGTCAGGTCATACTTTGTCATTTAGAGATGTGTTTAAGGTTTGAAAAGTGTACATGACTGCTGAAATATGTAAGATATAGCTTTCATATTTCGTCCACGCCAACCTAAGGGATTCAGCATGTAAGCTATAGCTTTCACATTTTCTCCACATCAACGTAAGGGAAGATGTTTCAATGGCATATACCCCATCCCTCAGTTTGACATTCTTCCCTCATCAGAGTCAGGTTATACTCTGTCATTAACAGCTATGTTTAAGTTTTGCATTTAATCTTTAATATTTAAAGATTGTTTTCTTATCCGATCAGCCCTTTCCGGCGAGCTGCGTTGTCTTCTGACAACTCTTGTTCTAGATGATCTACACATTTGTTTTATGAGACAAATTTCTTGGTCCATCTTTGAACAGTCTAATATTTACGACCGCGTTGTGACGAACCCTTTTGTAAAGACGTTACAGTATGTTTATTTATTTACATCTAGCATGCTGGGTAGACATGTCAGCACACAGCATTTTGTATTTTTTTTTATTTTCTCCTGGATATAGTCTTTGGCTTTTTATGCAAATCTACATAGCCTATTCTTGGAACAATAGGAAAAAAATATCATTATTTTGTCGTCTGCTGTGTTTGCACAGAGAATGCTGAACCTACTGTTGGTTGTCATATTTTGTCAGTTATTTTGTAGCTGTATGCAACTTGTGATTTTGTTCCATATTGTATTGCAGTAATTACTTAATAAACAAACAGTTCACTTCTCATTTTGCTCTGTTCAACAGAAAGCAGAAAACCTTTCATTTGGATTCTCTTTAAAGAAGCCAACTTGTAAGGACTATTTGGCCAAATAGCCGAGAGGTCTAAGTGGTAACACCAATAATCAGGCATGTGAGAGTTCGAAAAAGAAAAAAAAAGTATATTTCTAATAGGTATGCTAATTTCTTTTAGTTGCAACTTGTTTTCTTGTCTTTGTTTATTTCAGTTGCAACTGGTTGAGTTCTTTACTCAGCAACGTAAAAATGTAACAAAATCTGTTTTTAATATATTGTCTTTATTTAGTGTTGTTGTAACTGTTTGGATATTAATTTATCCCAACTTAAAGGAGAATGAATGACATCGGAAAAAAACCAAAAAAAAAAAACAATAAAACAAACAAACAAAAAATAAAAATAATGAATTACTCACATGCATATATCTAAGGTACACATCAGCATATGCATCTGCAGAAGAAATTCTAAACCGTTTCCTTTTGTACCATTCTGCATTAAAAAAGCCTTACATTTCATGTGAATCATCTAGGAGGATCATTCACATGAAATTTTAAGCCTTAATTACATCAAATAAAATAAATTAATAAAAAAAATAAAAAAAAAAAAAAAATAGAATAGAATGTCGTCAGCTGCAGTTCTGAATGGAACTTCCAGGGTAAGATTCTGGTTAATTGTGGCGGTACTGAGTTCAAATATGCAATAGGCATCTTTTTCGCACGGTGTGTCTCAAATAATGGAGTTGAGGGGAATGGATACACTGAGCAAATACTCACTCACTCACTATTTATTGGAAAATACAGTTGTTCTATATTTAATCCTCTGCATTTCGCCAGTATTTCAGAAAAAAAAAGGAAACTTTCTAATGGTATGAATGACATTTTTATTTGCTTTATTTTGACAGCTTATAATTGCTGTATAAACAAACAGCCTACAATTTAATTAATTCAGCATCATTCCTGTACCTACAGGCTTAAAAGATAATAAATAAACTGGTTGTCCTAATTTACAGAAAGCTAGATGATACAGACTAACTCAGCAACATGTAATTGGCTAGTGTAATCCATCAGTTCATCTATTGTTAGGTGGTTTTAACCCATAAAGCGCCAATCACAACTGCAGCAGAGGACATTTTGAAATATATATATATATATTTTTTTTTCAAAGAAAACAAGTCATGATATTTGATGTGAATCGTCTGCGATTCAAATGAAATATCAAGACTTGTTTTCTTTGAAACAAAATAAAAAAAATAAATAAAAATAAATGTCGTCTGCTACAAATTTTGCTAGGCGCTTTAAGGGTTAAAAACAATCCCTCATCAAGCTGTCAGATCTTATTATGGTACATTGAAACCGAGGCAAACGGAAATCGGTAACTTAGAGGCTACAAATCCGACTTTGTTTTGGAAGGAAATTGGTAAAATAGGAATTGGACAGGAAAGAAGGAAATTTATTCCCATGGAAGTGACCCGGGATGATGGTAGTATATCTTCCGATACGGGCGAGGTACTCAATAAATGGAAAAATAGTTTCGAAACACTGTTAAACCCTGTAAATGGGAACGTAGAAAATATCTGTGAAAATAACCCTGCAAATGACTCACAAGCCGATGCTCCCCTGTGTTTCACTGAGCCTATACACCTTTCTGAAGTTGCACAAGCATTAAGACGTTTAAAATTAAATAAATCGATAAGAATCGATGGCATACCCGCTGAGGTTTTAAAAAGTTCATCCTTATTACACATATTATGTTCACTATTCAACAGTGTTTTATTCTCGGTAAAGTGCCGAAAATCTGGAATAGCGGAATTATAGTTCCGGTACCGAAATCTACGACTAGTGATGCACGTGAACCGATGTCCTATCGTGGAATCAATGTAACGCCGGCTATATACAAGCTCTACTGTAACATTCTAAATGAACGTCTACAAAAATGGGAGCAGGAGCAAGAAATGATAAATGATGCCCAAAATGGATTTCGAAAAGGTCGCAATACCATTGACCATGTGCTGTCCTTAACGAACATCATAGAGACTCGTAAATGTAAGCGTAAATCAACTTTCGTAGCTTTTATTGACTTTCGGAAGGCATATGATGCTATAAATAGGAATCTTCTGTTTAAAAAATTAGGTTCCCTTGGAATATGTGGGCGCATGTATAAGGCTTTAGCATCATTATACGAGAACGTGAGTTGTTGTGTTAAACTAAACGGTTTTAAAACAGACTGGTTTACAGTCACGTGCGGTTTAAAACAGGGGTGTAATCTTTCTACAATTTTATTCAATTTTTATATAAATGATGTTGTAGAGAAAATTAAAGCTGCCAGTAAAGGCATCGACATTGGAGAGGAGAAAGTATCTGTGCTTCTTTATGCAGGCGATCTGATTCTTCTCGCACCGTCTGCCAGTGATTTACAAGCTATGCTAGACGAGTTTCATGTATAGTGTGATGAAAACAAAATGACAATCAATGAGGAGAAATCCAATGTTATACTTCAGACCCAATTCAGTTAATAGGGCAGAAAGCGTTTTTACCTGTGGGGACAAGCAATTAAAAACTGTTGATCGATATAAATACTTAGGGCTTCTAATGACTGAGCACTTAAACTATGAAGAAATGGCAAAGCATGTAGCTAAATCTGCAAGCCGTGCTTTAAGTCTTCGTATTACAAAGTTTAAATCCTGCGGAGGCCTAGCTTTCCGGACGTACAGTAAGCTTTTTGAAAATACGGTAATGGGTATCATAAACTACGGCGCTGCCGTCTGGGGAACCAAGGAATATCGGTGTATCAATTCTATTCAGCTAAAAGCGGCGAGGTTCTTTCTCGGAGTTGGACGTTACACTCCTAACTCAGGTGTGCCAGGAGATATCGGTTGGGATCCTGTTTTGGCTAAACAGTGGAAGGTTGTGAACCAGTGGTCCCGCATGAAATCAATGAGCGATCAAAGGTTAAACTATAAAATTTTTGCGTGGTCTGAAAGAAGCATTGGTAGGAGCTGCAAGAATTGGCATTATCAACTAAACATATGTTAACTGAGGCAGGTATCGAGGTACAACAAGCAGGGATTAATTCCAGGAATGCTGTGTTAAATACATACACTTACATAGTTAACGAGCATATAACGAAATGGATTAATGATATAAGGAGAGAAAATGCACGTCAAGGGACAGGAAAAAATAAGTTGCGTTTATATAGGTGTTTTAAAAATGATTACATGACTGAAAATTACGTAACATGCATGATGCCTAGAGGGCATCGGACTGCGTTTTCTAAATGCCGGTGCGGGGTAGCACCTATTAGGGTCGAGACGGGTAGATATGAGCGATTAGCACTGGATGATAGACGTTGTTTCAACTGCTCAAACCAGGTGGAAGATGAGGAACACGTCCTTTTGCATTGTCCAATTTATCAAGAAATAAGGCAAACTTTATTTGACAAAATCTTAACAAGTAACGTGATTTTATGCAAAAATCTAACATTGAAAAGTTATGTTTCATTTTTGGTAACCCGGATGAAAATATTGTTAGGCTATGTGCTAAGTTCTGTGCGGAAGTTTTACGTATACGTAGAAATTGTTTGTATAAATAACATAGAGTTTAAACCCCCCAGTAAACATGTTTAATGCCAAAACCCTTTATATGATATGGATAGTCATGTCTGAATATGTATATATCTAGGCATGTACATAGCTTTTCTTAGTGTAAGTTTTCACAAATGTTTTATTTTTAACAAGCCCTCTTAAGAGCGTCTCTTAAATCATATTACGTGATATAAATGTTTTTTATTTATATTTGTTGTATATAAAAGGGGTGAGACTTTAATAAAATAATTGTATTGTATTGTATTGTATTGTACAAAGTAGTAGCACTCTTGGCGAAATGCAGAGGATTTTATTACATTTCTAACAATGAATTACCTATTTTTCTCTGTGAAAGAAAACCCGGTAATCGCTCATCAGTGAATTATTTCATTTCTTTAAATGGACTGTTTTCACGCGCTAATTAGTGACGTAATTCTGTGACGTAATTAATTCATTTATTGAAGGATTGTGCGATCTTTCGCTTTCAATGCTTTAAACGTGTTATTTTTATAAATATGTTTAAAATTTGAGATCTTTATTTATCTCAATTAGAACTGCAATCCAATTGCACTGTTTTTTTTTTTTTTTTTTTTTTTTTTTTGTTCAGCAGTTCAAGGCCAGACATCTCTCAATAGCATATGAAATTCCCACACGTCACAAACGTAAGCTATGTACAACATCCAACTAAAAAACATTGTGTGTGGGGGTGGGGGTGGGGGTAAGAAATGTAACAAACAGTTTATTCGTTTGTTTTTGATCGATTACCGAGAAATAATTCACGCGTGTTCTAAGGCTTTCGTTCACTCGATTTTTACACGGAAGCCTTAGAACACTAGAGAATTATTTCTCTTTAATCGATCAAAACAAACAAATACACTCTATATACAGTCAAACTTCGATGGTTCCTTTGGGACCATGAAAATTTGTTCGAGACAGCGGTAGTTCGAGCCTCGGAAGGTTATTATTAATGCCACACCAGGAGGCACAATCGAGATAATTGTGGGATATCTTTTCAGTGTTCTATATTTTAAATGTATGCTGTGTGTAATCATTAGAATCGCCTTATAAAGGCGATTCTAATGAGTACACACAGCATACATTTACAAGATAAAAGAAGAAAATCTCCCTGAATTATCCGTATATCGTATTTGGAGGAAATCCCTGCGGACTCGAGAACGTGTTCGACTCATCCATGGTAAACGAGCCATCGGAGTTCGAGCCATTAAATTTCTACTGTATTTGCATCATGGTACTGTTTCGGCACACCGCTCTGTTGTAAATATTCTAAAAGGTTACCATTGCAGCACTTTACAATTTTTAAGATAATTGGGTATACAGTAGTTGTGTTTACAGTCTTCTCCTGTTATTTCGATTTCCAAGGGACTCTCTGAAATACTTCGAGATATCCATACTTCGACATATCAGGTTTGCAGAATGAAGGAAAAATAAATCAAACAACCACATTTTACAAATGTATATGTATTTTTACTCCTGAAGTTATATTGAGATATATTGAAAATATTGTGGAAAATATGAGGAATTGCCTCTTAGGACCAATTTCTCCTCTTTTCCACAATATTTGTAACCTGATGTTAGATTTTCATGTTTAAAAAGGGACCAGATTTTCAAAGCGGTTATTCGAGATAAGGGAGGTCGAGATAACGAGAGTCGACGGTATTTCATTTTTAAAGTGGGTAGATGCATTGGTACTGCTAAGCACAACTTATAGCATTCTTGGGATAGGTTGACAAAAAATTGATATTCTGAATTGCTTAATTTGGTTTTGATGAGGTAAGCCTGAAAATATAAGTGAAACTACCCGTTTAATGCGAACGTCATTGTTGTTGAGATCAACGGGGCGATATCTCGCTTAGACCTCTCGAATTCACATACTGTATTATGGAGTTTAGACAATTTCGCCAAGATGTGCATATTAAGAACCCAGGACTATTCTGTATTTAGCTCAGGTTTAACATTTATTGTGTCATCACGAAAACACGCCTATATAATTTTAACCCCCTTAAACCCCACTTTTATATAGTAAAACTGGGTTTACAGGGGTATACATTATTTTTCTTATTTTGCTAAAAAAAACATAGATTGTGAGTACTCGTTAGAACCGCTTCGCCGAGGCGGTTCTTACGAGTACCCACAATCTATGTTTTGATCAGAAATTTGAAAAAATATAGAAATTTTTTATCTGAAAATTTTCCTTTTTTGGTTGTAAAATTTTCAATATATTTGAATAGGCGTGTTTTCATAATGGCTAGGCGCAGACTAAGCTTTTTGTGAAAGCTTTTTTTCTAGTTTTTAAATTGTCTTTTGCCAGGACGGAAATCTACTATTCTAGTATCTTCCTGGTTACATATACGCTATTGCAAAGGGGCAGTGTCAATAAGACCCGATTTTGGACAAGCCGATCTTCTTTTTAATCCTCTTAAATAACTCCTTAACATACTTGTTTTGTATATCTAACTACCTTCTAAGTCACTGAATGCGTAGGAAATAGTGAAGACCGTAATCAGATACCACGTTGTTCCTTACATGATCAAGATCTACACTATTTGATATTGCCTTTATAAAATGAAATAACCTTAAAACTTATTTTAGTATAAGATAATATAGACTACTTATTTCGTAAATTTAGAATAACATTATATATTCCATATGGAATATTCGTTCGTCTACTGACATTTGCTTGCACAGAATCGAATGTTATTCAATTTCAGGATAATGCTTACACTTTCAGGGGGAGGCAACACCTGTCAAGATTAATTCCCCTTAGCAAAGGATTCTACTCTGTAAGAAAGAATTTACTTGCTTTAGTTTATTTGCATTTGTTAGAGAAGATCTTTTTTTTTCTTTTTCTTTTCAGAGGGGATGTGGTGTGCAGGAAAGCAACATGACGTCACTAAAGTTCCTTCCTTCAAAACATGGCAGACTAACTCCTCAGTATAGCCAATCTCTTAATCAAAACACTAAGACCACTGGCGGGTCGATTGTCTCGGAAAGGAGGCTGGAAAAAAGTCCTGAACGAGGAGCTAATATTGTCTCATTTAATTTCTGCGTCCTGCGATGTACAGTCTGGGTCTGCACTGTGTGCCAATGTCCCAGTCCAAATTATACATATAACCATCTTTAAATGACACTCTGACGTCACTGTTACAACAATAGCACAGCTATAAATAATCGCTGTCTGGATTTCGTACAAACGCGTAGTTTGATTTCATTGGTCAATGTTAATCACGTGGACAACAGCCTCAAGGAATTTTGGCGTATGTATAGTTAGGCTCCATTATACACAATCGACCCAAATTATACACACTGTACCTTCAACTCTTTAGGCTTCTTCCAGACGACTTTTGTCGCCTGCTTTTTTTTTTTTTTTTTTTTTTTTTTTTTTTTTTTTAACTAACTCTCGTTTTGAAAGAAGTTTATATGTTAAGTTGAAACACTGAACGTCAAACAGCGTAGATCCTGATGAGACGGCTCATTATGAGCCGTCTCATCTGGATCTACGCTGTTTGCAAAAGCCTATATATTATCGCTTGTGGCAGTGAAAGAGGTACGCACACACAAATTGTCCCCTATTTTGTGTTCATTTAATTATAAACTTAATGAAATTATAGACGCAATATTATCACAATCTGAAAAGGCCATCGTAGAACAATGAAAATATAATGATCATATTAAGGCATTTGCACAGACAAACTGTCTTCAGTTTGGTTAAAAAAACAACTATTTTACTGAAATGTAAGAGAAATGAAAATTATCATATAAAAGTTAAAAGCTAAAAACCTGAACTGTAAGAAGTCATTTGAAGAAAATATCTTAAATTTGATTCCAGTTGTGAATAAAACATAGTAATCTCTCAGAAAGAAAAGCGTTCCTACCTGTGTGAGCGTAAGTAATCAGATAATTTGACACAAATGCAAACATTGTACGCACTAATCAGACGCCACAGAACGCGGTGTCTGATCTGAGTTGGTTCTATTTGCCACTTTCCCCTTTAGGCACACAAGGGATACTAGTTTAGATTATATAGACACATACCTATGAAGGCTATGATAAAAGAGTCTACTACAGAAAAAGTCCGTCTGAATTAAGAACCAGTCAATCTGACTTACCAGACAAGCTGTCCACAAGCCCATGCAGGGTACAGATGAACCTATTTATCAGTTCAATGACTAGCCTTTCGTTCTGACGTACCCATCGATGCGCTACCATTACTATCATTTCTCTTATTAAGTTCAGTAAACCATGCACAAACATTGTTTACAAAAAAAAAATTATATGCCATTATAAAAGGAAATTATTTTCAGACGCTTGTACCGTAAGAAAATATATATATATATATATATATATATATATATATATATATATATATATATATATATATATATATATATATATATATATATCTTTCTCTCTCTCTGTCTTTGTGCCTGTGTGCGCGTCTGTATGCAAGCTTTTGTGGCGGGGGCTTGTGGCTAATTTCTGCGGACAGTAATAAGGGTAATAAAGCATTAAGTCATTAAGACATTTGACACAATGATAAGACATAAAGTAGGGCACAATCTTGTTTTGTCCTACATAATGCTTTTTTATTGTGTTTGGAGGCTGTGGGGAAGAGAAAGCCGTGATACAACGCAAAGTGGAGAAATGTAGATTACAATGCAAAATGTAGAATTTCAACGTAACGAGCCGTCTCACCGTTTACAATTATATCTGTTTAGGTCCACTAGACTGAAATGATAAGCTGTTTTGCTCTTTCTCAAAAATCGTTAAATATGTTTCAAGAAATATTTTTATACTTTTTCAAAGAATTCCCCTACAACGTCTATACACTTTTGCCATCTTCATGGGAGCAAGGGTATAACATTAATGTCATAAAACAGTCTGCTTGCGTAGTGGTTAACCCAGTCACAGTTGATCATTTTGCTTTCCTCTTTAATTGCACGCGGGTGGGTCGGGGTTCAGACTCTATGATGGCCACGACTTAAGAACTATTCTTTAAAAGGTCTGGGCAGGAACATTTTTGTATCTCATTACGAAAACACGCCTATTCAAATATATTGAGAATTTCACCACAAAAATGAGAATTTTCAGATGAAAAAATCTGGTTGTTTTCACATTTCTGCTCAAAACACAGAGTTTGAGTACTTGTTAGAACCGCCTTGCCGAGACGGTTCTAACAAGTACCTACAATATATGTTTTTGAGCATGAATAAAAGAATTAATATATACCCTGTAAACCACAGTTTTACTGTATAAAAGTGTTGTTTAAGGGGGTCAGTACTATATAGGTGTGTTTTCATGATGGTCTCGACTCACCGGGATTCAAATAGTGGTTTTCGTTTGCTCCAGTATTTCCTTTGTGTAGTTCCACAAATCAGGGGTCTCCAAATGTGTCAACACGTCGTTTCTGTTGAGTCTTCATCTTTGCTTCAGTTGTTACTCGCAGTGAAGAATACCTCCACACGGACCGAACCAATACATGTTTTACCACTATGGAAGCTCAGGGAATGGGTTGCGTTCCCATAAATCTAGCATAAGCCCCTCTCCCCTTTTCCCGCCCCCACCTCCCCCCACCCCCACCCCCACCACCCCCGGTAATTCATTACTGACCGTTGCAAGGCACTACTTTCATTGTGATTCTTTTTTTGTTAATTGTTATGTTGTGTTTCACTTTATTTGATATTTCTACCTTATTATTAACCGCCATTTAAGACTGAATAGACTCGGATTTGAAGAGTCCAGTTTCAAGTTTAGGTATGTCAGGCCATTTGATTTAAACTATTCCCAGAAGGGAATTCGGCTAAACCATTTGCAAACAGTGGCGACCCTAACCAGACGCCGAGGTCTGCGGCGTCTGGTCAAAGTCTAAACTGTTTGCCACTCATCCAGCAGCCATTAAGATACATGAACAGATAGTCAAATGGACCTGTTGACACCACGAAGACATGCCCATATAATTTTGACGCCCTTAGACGCCACTCATCCAGCAGCCATTAAGATACATGGTGGAATGGACTTATTGACATCACGAAACATGCCTATATAATTTTGACTCCCTTAGACCCTTCTTTGTATAATGAAACTGGGGTTTACAGGTGTATATATATTTTTTATTATTATTATTATTATTTCTGCTCAAAAACATAGATTGTGGTCTTCGTTAGAACCGCCTCATCAAGGCGGTTCTAAAGAGTACCCACAATATATGTTTAGAGCAGAAATAATAATAAAAAATATCTGAAAATTATCATTTTTTGCTAGTAAAATTTTCAGTATATATGAATAGGCATTCTTTCATAATGGAAACGTTCGGACAGGTATGTTAGTTAGACTAAACGTACAATCATATAGTTTAAGCAAAGTGCGATCATTTTCTAAAAAAAAAATAATACTTCTCAACTCAATAAAATCTTTCATCCCTTTTACACTTTTTTTTTAAGTTTTGATCTTACGTGTTTTCAAACATATTGAATAGATAAATAATTAAAAGAATGAATAAATGAATCAGCCATTTCTACATGACACCACTTAAGTATACGTCTCTGAGAATGAACTTGACTTGATTTTTTTGCCAATTACCCTTGTGTGTGTGTGTGTGTGTGTGTGTGTGTGTGTGTGTGTGTGTGTGTGCGTGTGTGTGTTTTGGCTGTGAAGAAGGACGGCGGTCAAGACTAAAATGGGTCAGTATTACTGAGCTCATACATTGACTTTAAAAAACAATTCCTCTAAAAACTCCATTGGGTTTCAAGCGATGTTGCTTTTGAAAATCACTGACAAACAGACTTCAGGAGAACCGATACACTTTTAGGGGAGTGAACTCTTTTCAAATGGTTTGCATCTCTTCAGAAAAAGGGACTACTTTAAAAGGAAAGAATTAGCTTTCAATGGGAACAAATGTTTTCCTTTTGGAGCCGACGACTTTTCAGAATGAAGTTGATTCTACGACACGGGACAGGGTATATCCCAGGCTGACATCATGTTTTATTGTGTAGGGTACCTTTCCTCCCCATAAGTATTTTTTTTTCTATCCATATTTGTAAAGGGTTGCGTAATTTAAATCTTGCGCAATTACCGTTTGCACAATCATAAATCACGAAATAAAGCGTTTTGCACGGTTGCAGTCTTAGTATGTATAAATCAATGAGACGGCAATCAGACAACGCATAGAGTATTAACGGAACCCTCGTTCGAATCATTTCAATAGCCCTTTCAAGGTGGCAACATGGTAAAT
Source organism: Anodontia alba (assembly GCA_964016985.1). NCBI lineage: Eukaryota > Metazoa > Mollusca > Bivalvia > Lucinida > Lucinidae > Anodontia > Anodontia alba. The sequence goes on from OZ024832.1 coordinate 12,973,756, forward strand.
AGCTCCATGGTTTACTGCTGACTACGTCCTCTGACCAGTTAGATAAAGTCAGAAAGCCTGAGGTAACAAGCCGCCGAACGAATAAAGAAATGTGAGCCATAAGGCGTGGATAGCTGTGAGTATCACAACTTGAAAAGTAAATGACCTCGACATACTCTTCAAGCAAGCACTATGACCTGGTGCCCTTGACCCAGACTATATGCTCCATTGTCATGATTTTATATCAAGTTTAGCATTGAAGTGTGTTTCTCTATCGTGTCGCAGCGATAGCTGCGAATGTCTAACCATGCTTTGTAATTTCCCTCTGCATTAAGCACGCATCACCGCATGGTGCTCTTGACCTAGATTTGCCTTGCATTGCCTTTGTCATGATTTTACGTAATGTCTAGCATCACAGTGAGTTTCTCAGTAGCTGCGAAAGCTGCGAATGTGAAACCTTGCATAGTAATTGTCCTCGACATTCTCTTCAAGCACACACTACGCCCCGGTGCCCTTGACCTAGATTTCATGCAACGTTGACTTTGTCATGATTTTACTTCAGGTCTAGCATTCATTAAGGAGTGTTTCTCTGTAGAGGTGATAGACTGTCTACCTGTTCATAAGGCGGTGACAGTTGTGAGTATCACAACTTGCAAAGTATTTATCCTGGACATATTCCTCAAGCACGCACTATGACTCGGTGTCCTTGATCTAGATTTCGCGCTCCATTGCTTTGTCATAAAGTTATGTCGAATCTAGCATCGTGTTTCTCTGATGATAGATGCGAGTGTCAAACTTGCATTAGAATTGTCTAATATTATCATTAAAATGCACTTTGACCAGGTGTTCTTGACCTAGTTTTTGCGCTCCATAGCTTTCGTCGTGATTTTTTAAAGTCGAGTCTATCATTAGAGTGTGTTTCTCAGCAGTGGTGATAGCTGCGTATGTCAAATATTTGCATAATAATTGTCCTTGACATACTCTTCAAGCATGCACTATGACCGGTCTCCATTAACCTACATTTCATGCTCCAGTTACACTGCCTCGTGCAGGTGCGACATCGACTATCGCGGAAATCTTGTAACTATTTGCGTCCATCTGTTTTATGACGTAGTTTGAAAAAAAAATATATAAACCATTTAAATCTGAAATTGTTTGCTTGAACAAACAAAACGCACATGAACGATAGAGCGTGCCATGCGAAAACGTATCTTCAGAGATATGCGCATTCAAACAGTTTGATCAAAGCCTTCACTGTCCGAGGGCAGAACCATTTGAAACAAATAATGTCCTGTTCGAGCCACGGCTCTTTTGATACTTTGTGCATACGCAGGGTGATCTGAATTTGTCTATTCTGCACATGTTTGATCTAAGGCTGGCACGATTAATCGGATAATCGATTAATTGATCGATAAATTCCACAAAAATGACTATCATTAAAGATTTGCTAATAATCCATCATTTGTGTTTGTTACTATACCGTATGTACCCTTAGTATTCAGACACCTCAACTCCTTACCATATTTTATCTAAAATTTGAACAAGTCCAATTTACTACCCACTGTTGTGTTTAATATAGCTGTGTGATTGGCAAACAGCGTAGACCCTGATGAGACGCCGCGTTGCTCAGGCCTGCCTGACAAAATACAATAAAGTATAACATATGAAAAGGTCATGCTCAAATAGGTAAAATTAAGATCAAATCTTCAGCGATTAATAATCGATTATCAATCGCAATGGCAGGACTGATAATCGATTATCGTTTCAGCTCTGATTAGCCAGCCTTAGTTTGATGGCACTTTTTCGTTTAACCCATTGTATATTGTATAGATATTGTATAGACTGTCCCACACTACATACTGGTAGAGTCCATTTTCAATTTTAGCTATGTCAGGTTCGAGATTTAGATATTCCTAGAGAAAAATGACCAAACTCTTTGCAAACAGTGGAAACCCTGATCAGACGCCGCATTCTGTATCGTATGTTCTGGGTCTGCACTGTTTGCAAATTGCCTTTTTAAGGGTTTCAAGACTACAATGGGTCAAGGCAACTATTTACATGTGTCAAAACTTTAGTTTTTGAGTTCTTTTAATAAAACCAAATAGTAAAACGATCAAATAAAATTTTAAGTACAGGTACTTATTTGCATGAAATGTGGTGTATAATTTTATATATACATATATATATACAGCTCAAACTCATAACTTACATTTAGACGTACGAGGGGAGTTCAATAAGTTCGTAGAACTCGGGGTTTAACTCACAGATTTGAAGATGATTTCAACATTATTTTCAATATAATCCCCCTTTACTTCAATGCATTTGGCCCACTTTTCTTTTAAGCAGTCTATGCCTTTTAAATAAAAGTCGTCTATTTGGTCCTCAAACCAAGCCTCTGTAGCAGCCTTGAGCTCATCATCGTCCCGAAATCTCGTTCCACGCAAGTGGGACTTTAAATTTCGAAACAGATAATAATCACTTGAGGGCCAGGTCTGGACTGTATGGCGGATGATTTAACTGCTCGAACTTGCACTCACGAATAGCCGCTTGTGCAACTCTGGACTTGTGCACAGGGGCATTATCATGCAAAAGAAGGACACCAGCAGAATTGTTTAATGACATTGGCATAGTATTCTCCTGTGCAGGCTTGTAATCTATCAATATAATCCCTTTCGAGTCCCAAAACACCGTGGCCATTACCTTGCTGACTGATTTGTTTGTTTATGTTGAGGTTTTACGGCCCAGTCAACCCAATGGGGTCATGTCGAGCGCGGTCAGTTTACCTAACCACACGTTTACTGGGCAGTCTTAGTCCTCTAAGCGGTTAACCAGTATTGTGCACATTCTTTCGCCAGAAACTGACAACTGCCCTTCTTGAATCAGCGGAAGGGAGAGAATGACCGTAGAAAATATTTCATGATCAATCTCCACGAAAGAATGTTACCGACCTCGGCGGGGGTTGAACTCGCGACCTCCTGGTCTCCAGTCGGACGGCGCATCCAACTGAGCCACCGAGGCCGGCTTGCTGACTGATGGTTGGGTACGAAATTTCTTAGGTGGGGGTGATCCAGGGTGCTTCCATTGCATGGACTCTTTTTTTAGTATCTGGGTCCCAGTGGTGAAGCCAAGTTTCATCTCCTGTTACAGGACGAGTGTGAAAGTCTTCTGGATTGGCATTGTACACTTCCAGAAGTTCTTGACTTGACTCCACCCTTTACTGACGATCTTGCATGTTCAGGTTTCTGGGTACCCACCTGGCAGATACTTTTGACATGCCTAAATATTCATGAATTATAGTGTAAACACTTCCATTAGAAATACCACATTCTGAAGCAAGTTCGGCAACTTTGATTCGGCGATTGTTTAGCACAAGTCTCTCAACACGGTCGATCATCTCCTGGCTGATGACATCAGCAGGGCGACCTGGCCTTGGGTCATCTTCTAAGGAGTCTCACCCACGTTTGAATTCTGCTGACCACTTTGCCACTGTGGAATACTTTGGGCTACTATCACCATACACATCAGCCATGCGCCAATGGATTTCTTTGGCCTTTGCACCCTCCTTAGTGAGGAACTTTATGGCTGCTCTGAACACAATATTCTGACTTTCCGTTTTTGCCTATGGGTATAGGTTTTCAAAGAATACTTAAGAACAAAAAATGTCCGTGTTGACTGAACGGCTGTTATCATTCAACTGACAAAGGTTTACACTGCACAAAAATGAAAAAAGAAATCTTGAATTGTATAGAAAAATACCGAGTTCTACGAACTTATTGAACTCGTATTTTGTAGTGATTTTGTATTCTACTTTACCATGTTAGTGAAAGTCGACGAACAAAAAAAAAAAAAAAAAAAAATATCCATAAAAATCGGGGACGACTGCGCATCTTTAAAGCGTGCCTAACTAATAGCGACACCGCCTCGTGGCAGCAGCCACGCGGTGGCGTCAAATGGTAACGCGTATGGAATAGAACAGAATTGTGTGCACGGACCCCTTCAAAAAACATCTGCCGTGGCCTGCAAAAGTCACAATGATAAAAAAATCAGTGAATAACACCGAGTGTTTCGACTGAGACATGTGATGTCAGTCAGCCAATGAAAGTGATCAGCGATACGTTGTCTGGTTTCCAATTTTCTGGGTGTTGCGACAGTTGTTGCATGATGTCGTATGACAACCAGCTTGTTTACGAGAAGCTACCTGCTGTCGACCATTTTTTTTTGTTTTGTTTGTATTCTCGAGGATACAGACACGAAAGCTTCTTTTACCTGCATTTTTGAAATTCATGATGTGTCGGTCCGCGAAAAACGACGACAGAAACTTGTTCAAAATTCTTCAGCAAAATTCCTGATGCCGTAAAGTGCATTTCAGGTAGGCAACCGGTACCGGTAGTGTAGCGTAACTGGGTGCCTATTGCCGGCGTGCATTGATTATCGGGTATTCAGAAATCACGGCCCGCAGAGCACGGCCCCCGCCCATCGGGGCCAGCGAAATAGTTGGGCTGCCTGTAGTCTACAGGGCAGAGCTGCCTTAGGCAGGGCCTGTTCATTATGTGATCGGGTTGGGTAAAAGTCCCACAAATCTGGAGGCAGTATCTTTAAATCTATCTTCCAATAATGCTTAACCCATTTCTGGGACTTGTAGTATGTGAGTGAAAACCAGGCTAAGAAAAGACAAAGTTGTGAAGTTTAAAGGAAAGTAAAAGCGTTAAATGTTAAAAAGGTCTAGTTACAAGATTAAAAGCAAGGCACTGGTTAAATTAGGGTGAGACGTGGTTTATCTGGCTAACTGCCCGGTTGAAGTCATCAACGTTGGGCAGGGAGACTACTTCTGGTGGGAGTGAGTTCCAGTGAACAATAGAACGGGGGAAGAAAGATTATTTAATATAGTCTGTGGATGTAGCTATCTGTCTGTATGCCATCGGATGGGAGGTTCTAGACTGTCTCTGCAGGGCTGTTAGGTACTGGTCTCTGGGGATAGCAACAAAGTCATGTGTGATTTTGTACATAACTGAGAGTCTGTTGTCGATGCGGCATAGGTCAAGACGTCTCCAGTTAAGTGACTGCAGCATAGCAGTCACACTTGAAGTTCTACTGTAGTCTCTTTTGACCCACATTGCTGCGCGGCGTTAGACTTTTTCTATTTGCTGTATTACGGTGTTTGTGTGGGGGCTCCATACACTAGAGGCATATTCTAGCTGGGGCCGTACAACTGTTTTGTATGCTGTTGCCTTGAGGACCTCGTGGTGGATTTTTATGTTACGCTTTAGGAAGCCCAGAGTTTGGTTAGCTTTTTTGGAGATTCTTGAAATGTGTGTATTCCAGGAGAGATTTTCGGAAATATTTTGCTGCCGGTACTGCTTCTAAGAGGACCCCATGTAAGTAGTACTTGTTTTGAGCAGGTCGGTGTGACCTTGTGATGTGTATGACTTGGCATTTAGATGGATTAAACTCCATGTCCCAGGCCTTTTCCCAAGACTCAAGATGTTGAAGATCCTGTTGGAGTATAGAGGGTGTTAGAGATTTAGAAAATGTGAGGTATAAAGCTGTATCGTCTGCAAACAATCTGACGTTAGATTTGACCTGTTCTGGTAGGTCATTGATGTAAGCTAAAAACAGTATGGGCCCGAGTACTGATCCCTGAGGCACCCCTGATGATACTGGTATGTTGTCTGATTTGACCCCATTTAGCAAGACGTTTTGAGACCTATCATCCAAAAATGATTTTATCCACCTCAGAGTACCCCCCCCCCCCCCCCACACACACACACACCCCAATTCCATAGTGATGCAATTTAAAGAGCAATTTCTCATGAGCAACCTTATCAAATGCCTTACTAAAATCTAAAAGAATTAAGTCGGTTTGTTTGCCTGATTGCATCCCCTTCAGAAGTTCGTCTACCAGCATTATCAGTTGTCTCTCACAAGATCTTTTCTCCCGGAAGCCATGTTGTAGTTCAAAGAAGATATACTGTTGGTCAAAGTGTTTAACTATGGATGAAGCATGGATACATTGTCGCAATTATTTTTTTCTTTTAATTCGGTAGAATCAACATACAGCAATATCAGACCCATCATCAGTCCTGCCATTGTGAGCGATTATTTATCACTAAAGATTTGGTCATAATTTACCTGTCTGTCAGAGCACGACTCTTACCATGTTATCTCTACTACATGTATTTGGTCAGACAGGACTGAGCATTGTAGACCCAGATGGGATAGTGCAAAATGTGGCGTCTCATTGATTATTAGAAATCTGTAATGATAATCATTTTTGTGGAATTCATCGATCAATTAATCGATTATCTGATTAATTTTGTCAGCCTTAATAGTCTCTGTGTAAACAAACATAGTTATAAGTAATAACAGCAAAAAATTCAAAGATAAATTATGTGGGACTAGACATAAAAGAATATAATTATAATTATTATACTGTACACGTATGTATAGTAAAAACTTATCAAAACCAGATCACAAATCTGGATTTTGATCATGGTTCTCTTGGACATCACAGTAGCTCAAGTTGTAAAAAAAAATGCCTGAAAGTTTTTTTTCCCACACTTCTCAGTTATCTGGGCAATTTATTAGCCTAAAAAATACCAAGAACATTTTGAACCCTCAAAATCTTAGTGACATGCCCACGCTCCAACCCTGCACACGCATAAGCATATAGGTGCAGGCAAGTGAATTTCGTTGTCCAAACACTAAGGCTGGCACAATTAATCAGATACAGTCATTTGGCTAGTTCCGGGTAACGGTATGCTTCATAATTTCCAAATAACTGGCTGATCAAAACTTAGATTGTTTTGGTTGATACAGAGTGCTATCCTTCCTTGAAATAACACACAAAAGAATTTGTCATTCGCCTTTTGTTATCTGCCCTTGCGATGACTGTGTACTCCGCTGATTTGGCTTAGTTCTGAATAGTTTCGCTAGTTCCGAATCATGGCTGAGGGATCTGTAAAAATCCCTCGGATAACGCAACAGCCTCTATGGATTGCTTTATTAACTTATATTACGTGTATGTATTACAGAGAAAATTAATTCAATATAAAGACATACGTCACAAAGGGACAGGTTCACAAAGACCTTAAAACCAGCCTTTAAGCAAAAATCGCATAATTCATGGCATAACGATTTTTCGGCATGTACACCCTCCTGACTGCAAGATTTAGCTCCTGATTTCTGGATTTAATAATGTTTTCAACATAAAAATATTTCAATGAGGTTTAAGAAGTTGAAAGCAGTATGTGCATAAGGTCCTATTTCCCCCCTTCTGAAACCCAAAAATAAAATATGCTTGCAGTAAAATTATGTGTTAATTAATCCAATTGTAGCTAGTTTTTAGGGCTGTGTGATGCCCCTACAAAGTCTCCCTGCACTTCATCAAAATGCAGATAATATATAAGCGACGACATGAGAAAACCTGTCTTCGAGGTTTTTAACCAAGTAAGACTCAGACCGGCCTACTCAGCCATAGACTGGCTAACTCAGCCACAACGCCGGATTAGCTAGTCTTGAAAGTTTTGATAGGTTGTATACTGTCTAGACAGCAAACAACAACGGTGCTGATCAGACTGTGCAGATGCAAAAACTATGTGCCTTTGTTGTTCGCATATGGCGTAAAGCAGGTTATCTCATGACGCTCATATTTCGCTTCAGTCGTGTCTCATATGTGTTGGATTCTGTTACATACATTACATCAATATCTACACACCTTTAAACACCTTACCCAGAACTTGCTTTCTGTGTCTGTTATTCACCTCGACTCCTTACCATAATGTATATAAAATTTGAACAAGTACAACTTACTACTCAATGTTGTGTCTAAAAATAGCTGAATGGATGGCAAACAGTGTAGACCCTGATGGGACACCGCATTTTGTGGCATCTCATTTGCGTTTACACTGTTGTTTTGGGCCTGTCTGGCTAAATACGTCCAGTAAAGTATAGCATATGATAAGAGAAATGCTCAGACAGACGGGTAAAATAATGACCAAATCTTCAGTGATTACTAATTGATCATCGATCACAATGGCAGGACTGATAATTGATCATCTTTTAAGCTCCGATTAGCCAGCCCTACTGAATACTATCGATTATTTGATTCTTTTTTTTTAAAAAACCCGGACTAAAAGTCACATAATAAGACATACAAATTTAAACTATTGTAAAAAAAATCTCAATGACTAGAAATAAGACTGGCACAATTAATCAGATAATCGATTAATTGATCAATAAATTCAACAAAAATGATTATCATTACTGATTTGCTAATAATCGATCATTTGATTTCTGTGTCTGTTACTTCACCATATTTACCCTTAGTATTCAGACACCTCAACTCCTTACCATACTTAATCTAACATTTGAACAAGTACAGTTTTCTATCCACTGTTGTGTTTAAAAATGGATGAGTGGCAAACAGTGTAGATCCTGATAGGATGCCGCATTTGCGGTGTCTCATCAGGGTCTACACTGTTTGCTCAGGCCTGTCTAACCAAATACATACAATAAAATATAACATATGGTTAGAGTCATGCTCAGGTGGATAGGTAAAATTATGGCCAAATCTTCAGTCATTATCAATCGCTTATCGATCACAATGGCAGGACTGATAATCGATTATCGTTTCAGCTCCAATTAGCCAGCCTTAACTAGAAACATGGCTTCAAACATCTGCTTAGAAACTATTTTACACAAATGTGCATGCTATACTTAGGATGAGCTAAACAGTAATCACTTTTTGTCCATCGTCTGATCATCAGTGAACACATTCAAATGACAACTCCTCCAAAGCCATTGAAATGATTTGTCCCTAATTAGCTAAGAATGTTGCTTCGGTAGGGGATTTAAAAAAGCTAAAATTATGGTGATCTGCCTCTTGGTCTGGTTGCCTTGGCAACATGAAGCTTCCCTAGACTTATAATGTTAAATTGCTTTTTCTCAATAACCCTGGAGAAGTGATGTGAACCATATTTGGCTTGATGATTGTCTACCAAATTTAAATGTTTTGTGACAGGATGATTTTCAGGGCTGTGGAAATACCTTGCCTGACTTGTCTGACTACTTGTCCCAATTAACTGAGGACAAGTAAAAAAAATTAACTTACTTGTCCTGGGACAAGGACTTCATAGCTCTAGCCAAGAAGTGTCCAGATTATGAGATATATATATACTGTTCTTATTTCTTGAAGAAAACCAGGCACTTCTAATGAGTACCCACAACATATGGCAAAAGAATGTGATCAATACTAACTGCTTAGAGGACGAAGCCTGCCCAGTAATAGTGTGGTTAGGTAAACTGACTGCACTTGACATGACCTCATTAGGTTGACTGGTCTGAAAAACCTCAACAAAAACAATTTCTTCAAGAAATAAAACATTTTCATAATTCCATATCCCTGGTCATTATGACCCCCAAGCAAAGGGGGTGGGGTACATATCGTTTTTGGGACGGATCCCGTTGGTGTCAGCCTCTGCGTCAGCGTAAAACTTCTTGTCCGCTCTGTAACTTGAGTACCCTTTGAAATATTTTGCTGATACTTGGTAAAAATGTAGAACAGGACCAGACGACGTGTCGCATACAAGAATGACAACTCTGCCTTTCTTACTTTTGGTCTTATCTCCCTTTGTTATGTCTCACAGTGATTATCCATTTATTTCCTGTCCGCCCTGTAAGCCAAAGACTCTTTGGGATATTTTATGATACTTGGAAGGAATATAGAACAGGATCAGACAACATGTCATGTACAAAATGACAACTCTAACTTTCTTACTTGGCGTTATCTCCCTTTCTTATGTCTGACAATGATTATCCATCGATTTCGTGTCCGCTCTGTAAGTCAAAAACCCTTTGGAATACTTTTATGATGTTTGGTAGAAATGTAGAACAGGACCAGACGACGTGTCGCGTACAAGAAAGAAAACTCTGGCTTTCTTACTTTTGGAGTTGTCTACCTTTGTTATGTTTGAAATAGATTTCTCATCTGCTCTGTAACTGGAATACCCCTCATTATATTTGGATGGTACCTTGTAGAACTGTGGAATAGGACAAGACGACGTGTTCCTTATAAGAATGACAACTCTGCCTTCCTTACTTTTGCTGTTATCTCCCTTTGTTATATTTGACACTGATTATGCATTGATTTAGTGTCTGCTATGTAAGTTGAACACTCTTTGGAATATTTTGATAATACTTGGTAGTAATGAAGAACAGGACCAGACAATATGCCACATACAAGAATGACAACTTCGGCTTTTTTTACTTTTGGAGTTATCTCCCCTTCTTGTGTTTGAATTTGATTTCTTGTCTCTGCTCTGTAACAAAATACCCTACGGAATATTTTGACGATGCTTGGTACAAATGATGAGATGACGTGTTTCGTTGAAGAATGACAACTGGAGTTAGGGGAGGTGGCATTTGTTGTCGTTTTTTTTTTTTTTTTTTTTTTCTAAAAAAACCTTTATTAGTTTTTATTTGGAATGAAATTAAAGAAAAAAATCTGTTAAGCACCAGAGGGGAAAGAAGAGCCTGTTACGCACCAGCAGGGAGGTAAGAAGATTTTGTTGCACACCAGTAGGGAAAGACCATGTTGTGCACCAGCAGGGAAAAAAACAAACCCGTTGAATTTATCTCTTGTTTGGCCTTTTAAAGAACATGTAGCAAAGGTAGGAGTGGCAACATGCATTTGAGTTACCGTATTCGACCTAATTACTGCACACACCCCTATAAGTGAACAATCAAGCGATTCCATAGTCTTCAGAATGCAGCCAGTGTACTTTTTGTCTACTTTCATAAAGGCATATGTTGTGGGAACCCATTTGAATTGCTTCAACCTGTCCATGCAATTCATGTGGGTACCCATAAATTATGCTTTTATAAAGAAAACCAGAAAAACACACAAAAAAACATCGCATAAGCAACAAACATCATTACATAAGTCCTTTGCCGATCGTTTTTTTAAGTGTAAATGAGTATAGGTAGATGCTTATTTCATCACGAAAACATGCCTATATAATTTTGACCCATTTAAACCCCATTTTTATATAGTAAAACTGGGGTTTACAGGGGTATACATTATTTTTCTTATTTCTGCTCAAAACATAGAGTGTGGGTACTCGTTAGAACCGCCTCGTCGAGGCGGTTCTAACAAGCACCCACACTCTATGTTTTGAGCAGAAATGTGAAAAATATTAGAGTTTTTTATCTGAAATTTTTTAATTTTTGGGTGGTAAAATTTTCAATACATTTGAATAGGCGTGTTTTCGTAATGTTACCACAAGATATCTCAGTAATTTTGAAAAATCTAAGCGCATGGTGCGGCAATTAGGTCAAATACGGTGCTTGCCATTTAGTCTCCCATAGACATATTATAGGAAAAATGTTATCCGGACGATAGCAACTTCATTTTTTATCAGATCTTCATCAAACATGCAAACAATAAGGATAGGCATAAAATCTTGTTCCATTTTGATCCGGTTTTGAATATTGGCATGGGAGTTACCCACCCTTATGGGCCTCATATAGGCAGGAAAATGTTGTCTAGACGATAGAAAATGCTGCAATTTCATTTTCGATTACGTAAATCTTCATCAGCATTGCAGGTATTGAGGACAGCCATAAAATCTTGGGCAAATTTGTTTTTTGGGCAGATCAGACTATTCACTTGTCCTTTAGTCTGCCAAAGACATATAATGGGGAAGATGATATTTACTAGTACTTCATTTTTGATTGAGTCTTCATCGAACAGGCAGATAACACAGACAGGCATTAGAATCTCGGACAAGTTAAATTTTGACCCACTTTTGACTGTTGGCATGAGAGTTACCCATCCCTGAGGGCCCCATAGAGATGATGAATCCGCAAATGAATGAAATAACATGGAAAATAGGCAAAACTGTGTACATTTAAGCACTCAAGAGGATCAGCCAGTTATATATTTTTTTTTATCCCAAAAACTTTGAAAAGTTGGGGGCCATATTGGTTTGGTCTTGTCCTTGTCCATCTGTCTATCTGCGCGTCACACTTTTAGGTTCTTGTGAAACTAAAGAATAGCTTATGCTGGGAATCTAAAAATAAGCGAACACTTTTTTTTTTTTTTTTTTTTTTTTTTTTTTTTTTCCATTGGACCTAGCATGCCAGAATTATGCTTGTTTTTGAATCCATTTTATTTAAAATATTGCCCCTTTTGGATGGGGACGCCAGTGCCCACAAGATCTGCAAACGCAATATACCTCCGCTCGCTTTAGCTAGAATTCTTATATTTATGTCTTCCCCCTTTAGGGTAGGGAGACATCTATATTGTTTTTTTTCCCCGGGCGTCTGTCTGTTTGTTTGTGATGAGGTTTTACGGCCCAGTCAACCCAATGGGGTCATGTCGAGCGCGGTCAGTTTACCTAACCACACGTTTACTGGGCAGGCTTAGTCCTCTAAGCGGTTAACCAGTACTGTGCACATTCTTTCGCCAGAAACTGACAACTGCCCTTCTTGAATCAGCGGAAGGGAGAGAATGACCGTAGAAAATATTTCATGATCAATCTCCACGAAAGAATGTTGCCGACCTCGGCGGGGGTTGAACCCGCGACCTCCTGGTCTCCAGTCGGACGGCGCATCCAACTGAGCCGTCTGTCTGTCTGTAAAAAATCCTGTCAGCTCTATAACTTGAAAATGGTTAAAGCTGTCTTCACGAAACTTCTTATTGATAACAATCAACATTATCGAACATGCAGAGCACAAGAACTATAAATCTTGCATTTAAACATTTTGAGTTATTTCCCTAGGAACTTTGTCCGTTACAAAATTGTGTCCGCTCTGTAACTTGAAATGTGTTCAAGATATCAAGAAACGTCATGTAAATATCAATCAACATCAATCAATATCAATCAACATGCAGAGCGCAAGAACCATAATTCTTGCATTTGTACTTTTTTTAATCTTTTCCGTTGGAACTTTGTCCGTCACAAAAAAAAAAAAAAAAAAAAAAAAAAACGTGTCCACTCTATAACTTGAAAAACATGCAAGATATCTTCACAAAACTTTCTATGAATATCAATCAACATTAGAGGACGTGCAAAGTGCAAGAACCATAACTGTTGCGCCTATCCTTTTTGAGTTATTTTCCTTGAAAGCTCATTATATAAATGTTCCCTGAATGTACAATACAATATGACACCAAAAAGAGGGGAGGCATCTGTGTTTTTGTAGAACAACAAATTCTAGTTATGTCTTGGTTTTGCCTTGTGTCTTGCCTTGGGTGTCTGTCCGTCCGTCCATATGTCTGTCACAAAATCATGTCAGCTCTATAACTTGAAAACAGTTCAAGATATTTTCATGTAACTTTATAGAAATAAAAAGCATCATCAGACCATGTGCAGCCAGAAGAACAATAGCTCTTGTCAATATATTTTTGGAGTTATTCCCCTTTGTATTTTTGTATCCGCTCTAGAACTTGAAAACCGTTCAAGATATTTTCATGAAACTTCATAGAAATATAAAACATCACCAGACAACATGCAGACAACAAGAACCATAACTCTTATATTTTTGGACTAATTTTCCTTTGAAATTTCAAAATATAGTGTCGTTGCCTTTGAATAAGTAGAAAGCCTTCCAAGATATTTTTATGAAACTTTACAGTAAAAGTTTATAAGCATTTAAAATATGTTCATGAAAAATTATAGAAATATAAAGCATCATCAGACGACATGCAGAGTCTGCAGACCACAAATAATTTTCCCATAAAAGGGTTCGTACACCTTGCACCCCTCTGCGTACAGTTTTGGATCAGTGTGAAGACACCTATTAACTTTTGAGCGAATTCCGTAAAATATTGATGGAGTTATGCAGACATTGCTATTATATAGCAACAATAGCAACACCTTGTCAACACCTTGTCAACACCATATTTGGACAACTGCTTGAGCTAGGATCCTTATATTTTGCAGTGTAGTTAAAAGAGATTCGGAACCACAGAGTGATGTTCATCCAGTATTGCAACGGTAGTTACTCTGAGTTGTTCAGAAGGCGGTGTCGCGAAAAAGGCATTGCCTTAATTACATATTATATAAGCCTAGACTCCTAATTTTTGGACACAGGCAAACAGTATAGACCCAGATTAGACGTTCAGCTCGGCATCTGGTCAGGGTTTCCAGTTTTTTTGGGGTTTTTTTTTGCAGAAATTTGAACATGCACCTAATCTCTCTTTACATAGGTAAACATACACGCGTTGACCCAGATTAGACGCAGAGCGCAGTGTCTGACCAGGGCTCCAGAGTTTGTTTGCAGAAAGTTTAACATATCTAGTCACTTTATCTCTATTTCTGTCTCTCTGTCTCTGACTTTGATCAGGATCTCCACAGTTTGCTCGCAGAAATTTCAATATGTTCTTTCTCTCTCTCTCTCTCTCTCTCTCTCTCTCTCTCTCTGCATATAAAGCAATTAGCAGTTAGCGGCATCTGATCAGGGTATCCATAGTTTGCTTGCAGGAGTTTCAACATACAAAACAGTGTAGACCCAGATTAGACGCAGAGCGCAGCGTCTAATCAGGGTCTTTAGTCTGCTTGAAGAAATTTCATCATGTACCTGATTCTCTCTCTCTCTCTCTCTCTCTCTCTCTCTCTCTCTCTCTCTCTCTCTCTCTCTCTCTCTTATATAACAAACAATTAGTAGTTAACGGCATCTGATCAAGATCTCAACCGTTTGCTTGGAGAAATCTGAACCTGTACGTAATCTCTCTCTCTCTCTCTCTCTCTCTCTCTCTCTCTCTCTCACACACACACACACACACACACACACACACACACACACACACTCTCTGTCTGTCCGTCTGGCTGTCTCTCTCGTTTAAAAAAAAAACATTAGTTAGCGGAGTCCGATCAGGGTCTCTCCATTTGGGTATAGTGGTTTAGTACGAGGTTGTTGCTACTGTTCTGAGGGATTAATAACTGACTTGTAGTAGTAGTTGTTGTTGCATTTGCTGCAGCTGCTTCCATTATCATTATTATCATCACATAATTTTTATTACTTATTTTCTTTGTTTCTATTTATGTATGTATGGTAAATACTGTTTATTTTTGTCAGGATATTTGTCCGAGGATCAATCAATCAATTAGCTTAACGAGCTCGTTAAGGGTCATTTCGTTAACTGTTTTAGCAGATTCAATATACAATATTCTGATATTTTTTGCTGAAAAAATGTGAGTAGCTTTTGCACTGCAAAAGCTACTCACATTTTTTCATCAAAAAAAATTCAGAATATTTGCATATCACTCGATGTAAATTTTAACGAATCGTTAATTAATGATGTCGTTAGCTTTGAACAACTGGGCCCAGACTTTTAACGCTATCGGTCACATAGAGGCATTTGATTATGTTGGGGTTTAACGACACGTCGGCCCTTGGGGTCATTTTATGTCGTCTCCCAGGGAAAGAGAGAAAAGAGATAAAAGAAATAGTAGAGGCGATAAAGGAGAAGGACAAGGAAGAAAGAAAGAACAGGAATGAAAGTGAAGAAACTGAAGAAATAAAAACATTCCTCCTCTACCATTACCTGCTACAAGGATAGCAGGCCTTGCTCAATTGTAAGCCGATATCAGTTGGACGCTCAAGTGACGTAAGATACACGACACCCCCTCTCCGCCTCCCCCTCCCCCCACCCCCGACACACACACACACAAACATAGCAGCGCCTAATGTCCGAGGAAGGAAGAATAATCCGTTTGATGACAGAGAATTTTGGGATCAAAGAAAGACAGGAAATGAAGTTTTACGACATTTACACCGGATGCCAATACAATACCCTGGAAATCTGTATAAATACCACAGTAAAGTCTTTCAAATTATCTGGACCCCAGTGGTAATGATATTGGTGATGATAACTAACGATAATTGCAGTAGCAATGACAACTACTACGAGCAATTAACTCTTACATCAGCAGCAACAATATATTATACTTAATAATCATAGTACCCAATCAGAGCGTTTCCTCCCTTATTCTAGCCCATTGGTAATGATAACGATAAAGGAGCAACAACAACAAGAACAACAATTACTGTTCCTACGAATCACCAAGTATCCCCTCAAAGCAACAGCAATATATTTAGCAATATTATTATTGTTGTTATGAGGAACAAGTAGGAGGGGTTAAATTATCATTACGAAAACACGCCTATTCAAATATATTGAAAATATTACAACCAAAAAAAAATGAAAATTTTCAGATAAAAATTCTGATATTTTTCATATTTCTGCTCAAAACATAGATTGTGGGTAGTCGTTAGAACCGCCTCGGCGAGGCGGTTCTAACGAGTACCCACAATCTATGTTTTTGAGCAGAAATAAGATAAATAATGTATACCCCTGTAAACCCCAGTTTTACTATATAAAAGTGAGGTTTAAGGGGGTCAAAATTATATAGGCATGTTTTCGTGATGTGAGGGTTTAATATTGTAGAAGGAGTTGCTGCTGCTGGAGAAAAAAAATAAATCACTCAGTCATTTACTCCCTCATTTTAGACAGGGTTAATTGTAATTGTAATGGAAGCAGATTTAGCAGCAACAGCAACATCAGCTACGAGTCAGCATATACTCAACAGCATGATACTTTTCTTATTTCCTCCAGACAACATGATTTGGCATTTCATCAAATTGTCCTGAGGAGGCAATTTGCATCAAATGTCATATCATGTTTTCTAGAAAAGAGAAAATTATGATCAATTTGTCATCTGCTGAAATGCTTACCCAGCATGCTGAGCGTTTAGTTCATTGCTGAACAATATCCTTGGTAACACCCGGGGAACGACGTAGACTGACTTAAATTATCTCCCATACCCTCGTTCCTGCTTTCAGGGGATAATCGCTGATTTCGTGTATTAGTTGTTATTGCTGTTGCGAGCCAACAAATACCCCTTATAACAAGAACAAGCATCGATAATTTTACTGTTAGTACGAGGAGTCATTATGGCGTAAATCTTGTTGTTACTGCTGCTGCTTCTGTTCCCATTATCATAATCTTTACCACTGGCATAAATTTATGTAAGAACTGTTTTTACCTTTTTTTTTTTTCTTTTTTTTTTTTTTTTTCATTTTCCCTAAGGTTTTAGGGATTTCAGCAGACGACCAATTGATGATATTTTACTCATTTTTATCCAGAAAACAGATTTTGACATTCCATACACATTGTCCTGAGGAGACAATTTGCATCAAATGTCAAATCCTTTCTTCTGGAAAAAAAATACAGTATAACCTGTCCTAAAGGCCACCTGCATTAAGCAATCACCTGCCTTTAAAGGCCACTATTTCAGATGCCACTAAAAGGCAAAGAAGTAGAAATCTACCTGTATTAAGCAGGCACCTGTCTTAAGCAACCACTTTTTGACTTTCCCATAGGTGCTTGCTTAACACAGGTTTGACTGTAATTATTTCAAAATATCTTCTGCTGAAATACTTGCCAAGCATGCTAAGCGTTAAGTTCATTTCTCAATCCTTGGGAACACCTGCAAGGAACGATAAATCGTACCGAGGATAAACTATCTCCCATACTTTCGTTGCTGCTTTCAGGGGTTAATCGCTGACTTGTAATATTAGTTGCTCTTCTTGCTGTTGCTGCTTCCATTATCATTATCATTACCACTTGGCTTAATTGCGGGATCAAATTTCAAGATGTCGTCTGCTGAAATTCTTACCGAACATGCTAAAGCATGAAAAGAGATCCTTTGGAACACCTGCCTGGAACGATAAGTCGTACCTAAAATAAATTATCTCCCGCCATACCGTCGTTGTTTTTGTTTTCAGGGGCTAATCGCTGACTTGTAGCATTAGTTGTTGTTCTTGCTTATGCTGCTTCCTTTATCTGTATCATTAACATTTGGCTAGGTGGGTATTTTAGTTTACTCATGTTAAGATATTGATGTTGTTATTAGGGGTTATTTCTTGACGCGTAGTTGTCGTTTGTGCTGCTGCTCCTGTTTCCATTCTTATTATCATTACCACTAGGCTAAAACAAACTCGGAAAGTGTAAAGAAAGTTGGCCAATACAGAAAACAATAGGTCAACAAAGAATAAAAGGTACAGAAAAAGTCGCTCAATACGACTCGTATTGGTCGAGAGTTTTGTCATTAATATAAGCCGGCTGATTTGGCAATATCGATACAATGTTAAGGTGGTTAATAAACAAGAATATGCCGAAGGCGTCGTCGCACCTGCTGGGGCAAAAGTCACAGGAGCCACAATCAGAACGTGGTTATTAAATAAGTTAATTTCATTTTTAGCAGTGCTTAGTTGGACAACTGGGTTGAAAAGATGTAGACAAAGTGCCTAGTGGGGCACATATATTCCAGGCCAGTGTCATTCCCTCTAATAGCTATATCTTCAGCACTGACTTTTCGTATTATACAGCCCAATGATAATGGAATGTCGACGTAAAATGTGTAAAAGTCGCTGGAGCGTGAAATATAGGTCAAGGTCACGAGGTCAACGTACCTGCTAAGTCAGTACATCAAGGAGAAGCACTTTGCAAGATATGGTGGTCTTATAGTTGAGGAGTTATCAAACATCAACGTAAAATGTGTCAAATATAGGTCAATGTCACCGGGTCAAGGTACCTGCCAAGCCAGTGCAATGAGGTGAAGCACTATGCAAGGTTTAGTGGTTGTAGGTATTATATTTGAGGAGATACCGAACATCAACGTAAAATGTGTCAAAGTCACTGCAGTGCAAAATATAGATCAAGGTCACCAGGTCAAGGTACCTGCCGAGTCAGTACATCGAGAAGAAGCACTATACAATGTTTGGTGGTTGAAGGCCTTACAGTTGAGGACATGTGGAAGGGCGACGTAAAAGGTGTAAAAGTCAATGGAGCGCGAAATATAGGTAAAGGTCACCGAGTCAAGGTACCTGCGGAGTCCGTACATTATGGAGAAGCAATATGGAAGGTTTGGTGGTTGTAGGCCTTATAGTTTAGGAGATATTGAACGTCGACGTAAAATGTGTAAAATGCACTGGAGCGCAAAATATAGGTCACGGTCACCGGGTCAAGTTACCTACCGAGTCAGTACATCTTGTAGAAGCACTATGCAAGGTTTGGTGGCTAGAGGTCTTACACTTGAGGAGATCTGGACCGTTGACGTAAATTAAGTCAAAGTCACTGCAGCCAAAATATAGGTCAAGGTCACCAGGGCAAGGTATCTGCCGAGTCAGTACACTGAGAAGAAGCACTTAGCTAGCTGTAAATGTGCTTTCTAACACCCCTGCTCGTGTTGTTCCTTATTTGTCTTTACATTTCTAGCCGTGCTTTATCTAAGGCATTTGAGCATAGGAATTTTGTCGCGCGCTATCAACGGGAAACCAATCATATTACTGTTGCGAAAGTTGCGTGCCTGGTAACTATGGACGCAAGCTTACAATATTGGTCGAAATATTTATATTCATAATAAATTATATTAGATCTAGTAAGAGAGAAAATGATCTACGAACATTGCACTTCTTCGACATTTTTTACCTGAAGAGTTCCTCTACAGGTTATACCATTCAAACATACTCATTTTACTCCTTGTTGTCATCGTGTATTTGACATAATTTGTTGACATTATCGAAAACAAAAGTGTCGCTTAACACTCTTATCTTGTTTTTCTATATCTGTCCTCCATAGGTCCATCGCGGCACTCCAATTTCATTCGAAGTCAGGAGGTCAGGGAGCTGTTTCATGCAAGGTTTGATGGTTGTTTAGTCTTGTAGTTGATTAGAATACTAACTTTGACATAAATGTCGAACTTCGACATAAATGTTGACAGACGGACGGACGGACGAACAGACAGACGAACGGAAAAGCAGAAGCCTATGTCGCAAAGTTAGGCGGTCAGGCAGATGTTTCATGCAAGGTTTGATGGTTGTTTAGTCTTGTAATTAATAAGTATACTAACTTTGACATAAATGTCGAACGTCGTCATAAATGTTGACAGACGGACGGACGGAAAATCGGACGCCTATATCGCACCTGCTACAAGCAGATGCGACAATAAAATGTCGCGTTTACATCAGTTATGTCGAACTTCGAGATAAATGTTGAGACGGACGGACGGACAAACGAACGGACGAACGGAAAAGCGGATGCCTATGTCGCAAAGTCAGGAGGTCAGGGAGATGTTTCATGCAAGGTTTGATGGTTGTTTAGTCTTGTAATTGATTAGAATACTAACTTTGACATAAATGTCGAACGTCGACATGAATGTTGACAGACGGACGGACGGATAGAAAAGCGGACGTCTATATCGCACCTGCTACAAGCAGGTGTGACAATAAAATGTCGCGTTTACATCGATGTTATGTCATGACGTTGCATCGAGGTGGATGCGACGTTATGAGTCACTGGTTTATACTCCTGTCTGACTCCTATCTGCTATTCTCGCATCCCTGGTGAATGAAAGTCTATTGAAGTATCACAAGTAAAATATTCTGAAAATATTCTGATTTTAATCATATGTCGTTGTGCCAACCAATGGCATGTATCGCCTCGAAATAACATTAGATATAGCTGGTGCACATTGACCTGTCATTTTGACCCCTCATTTGAATATATAAGCTGGCATTGTCAATTTTAAGAAAAGAATGCATGCTACACACAAGATATACATTTAGTAACTCTTCTTACGCAATTATTTGATTTGATGTAGGACATAGCCAGTTAATCGCCGTTTGTAAATTTAGTTCTCTAAAGACAGAAACAAAGTCAAGAATCATAAATCATTAGGAAATATGTGCTCAAAGGTCTAAGAAGTCAGATGAACTTTTTGTTACCCAAACTATACCCTTTACCATTCAGCTTCTTACAAAAAATGTGCTTTGTCCAAATTCTGTTTAAAACATTATTGAAATTGATCTTGTTTTAGACTCGCTCAAATTACGTTATAACAGACAAATTGGACACAAGTACTAAGTAAGGTCACAATTAAATGATAACATGTACAAATACTATTTAAATTTTACAGATTAAAGTTTTGGTCGACATAGAATAAGAAATTTGGTTAAAAGTTTGAATTCAAGTACACGTTGTGATTGAAACGAGCATAACTAATGAAAGAACACAGTCAGTTAGCTTCCCTGAGTACTCGTTGTAAAAACCCAGGCCATAAATTAAATAAGCAATCCCATTCAGAATATGCACCTTTTTCTTTAAATATCTAACTTAAAAATGGACATATGCCAAAAATGCTTCAAATTTTCAAAATATCAAAACAAACCACTTTTTTTTTGTTAATCAAATGTATATTGTTAATAAATATTTCTTGTGAATGTTGAACTTTTTTAAAGTCAAAAGTCAGTTAAATTCACCTAAGGTTCTCAGATAATGACAGACACTGTACCTGTGTGACTCAGTTGCCTGGTAGCGTTAAAACTCTGAACAGAACTGAGGATAAAGACAGAGGATTTCAGTAAGAAGGACCTAATCAGTATTTGGTCTACCTTGAACTTTCCCTGTCAAAAGAGATAATAGATGAACTATTGTTATCTCACATTAATTATACCGCGAGTTTACTGCAACGAATATCTGGTGTTTCGTTGCCTCTTGCATCTTGCATTAAGTCAAGGCAATTAATAATACCAGTGCGTCCGATTTCTTGATGAAATAAGATTTCTAATATACTGAAAGGAAAAAAAGAAACACATAGATAAATTCAGTTAAGTATATTACACTGAAAATAGTGTTTTATTATTTATTAAAACTGTTGGGTTTATCTTATTCCAAATTCATTTTTAAAGAAATTCTAAGAAATTCAATATCATATAATGCGAAACCAAAGTATAAGGTGGCCAATCGAGCAGAATCACGTTGTTCTGGGCTAAGAAGTCGCGGCAAACTCGAGCAACATGTGACCTGCCATTATCTTGTTGAAATGTCAGATTGTGATGCTGCACAAGCGGAACCACGCACTGACGGAGAATTCCGTCTCTGTACTGAATGGCGTTTAATTTTCGCTGACCTAAACTAGAGGCATTTTGAGTCCATGGGCAATGTTGCCCACAATACCACTGAGCCGCCACCAAATCTGACAGTTTCCATGACGCAAGCGTCCGTGAATCGTTCGCCCGCGTTTACGTCCGTCAGCTTGGTAAATGGTGGACCGCGAGTCGTCACTAAGCAGGACTTGTCTCCATCGGTGCATTGGAAACTTACGAAGGCTGTGTCGTCGCAACCAGTTTATCCTGTTCTGACATCTTCTCTGCGTTAGATATTGTCCAATGTAAGGTCGTCTGGCGAACACGCCTACTTATTTCAAACGGTTTCACTAAGTTTTGGGATGAATCCTATTGCTGTGACGTTCTGGTATGTTTGCTGCTGTTTCCACCGCACTCCTTAACTGGTCACGCAGCTGTGCCAAACGTATTGCTCGACCCTGACGTCTGGTTGTCTCACGGGGACGTCCACCACGAGGTCTGTCCACTAACCACCCTTTCTTATGTAAGCGTTGCCGAAGTCGGCTGACGGTTGACTGGGCAACACCAAGCTGCCTAGCGAATCGTCACTGTGAGAAACCTTGCATTACTCGTAACAAGTCAGCTGCACGTCATCCGTGTCTTTCGGGTAGCCATTGCATTTCACGACGTTACGTATCCAAACAAAATTTATGGCATGGAAACAGGCGACGTATTGGATTTGTGCGATAAGATTATATACTGTGTAAAGTCCGTGGCTTGTGATTTGCACGTGCAAATGGTAAAAAGTGCTAACCAGTGAATCACGTGCGAAATTGTGACGGTTCAGTGAGTTCGACATATTCTTACAATTTGTATACACGATATTAGTCTACGGGAAAATTTGAATTTGTTTGTTAATAGTAGTTAAACAATTATGCAAAATTAAAACCTTTGCATTTCTTTTTCATTTCAGTATATAACCCGCACTTGAAAATGAATTTACATGTATAAGGTTTTTACAGGTCTGTGCTGTAGTGTCAATTTGTCCATTTACATATGTAAAGGGAGACAGGGTTCTAGCAAAACTCTAATTGGCTAACCACAGTGATTTCATTACGTTCAAAGCCATGTTAATCATGTAAGCGAAAACCCTAAGACCAGCCCGACTAGTTGAGCTGCCGATTGGGAGGTTTTGGGGTTGAAATTGCTATTTGTCGACACCTTGTTGGCATTGCATCCGGACTGCAAGAAATATATTTACCTGGCCCAACTGTCTTTTCAGTCCTCCGATCGTTTAAATATGACACATTTCTGCTATCCGAAACATACTGTTTCCCAGCTGAGTTTGCCATTGGTTTTTTCATGAGGTGCTATAATGGCGATGCCCTTACAAAATACATACATGTACTAGCTGCCACAGAACAGTTTGTTGAATGCTGAGAACAGAAACAAGAGGTATTGTCGGAGTGTATTATTGTTCCAACAATCCCCATATCCCCATCTTGTGAATAGGTTGAGAGAGAGAGAGAGAGAGAGAGAGAGAGAGAGAGAGAGAGAGAGAGAGAGAGTACTTCACTTCTCTTTCAAAACAGTCTATGTTATATATATGAGCGCGTATGTGTGTGTGTGTGTGTGTGTGTGTGTGTGTGTGTGTGTGTGTGTGTGTGTGTGTGTGTGTGTGTGTCAAAATTGTCATTATATAGTCATACAGGTGACACCAGGTTTTTAGCTCACGTTACATTTGATCTTTTTTGTGAAGGGAGGCGAGAGGGTGGGGTTAACAAAAAAGTTACAACTAAGGTTTGAGGAAACAGGAAAAAAGAGGTTTTAAAACATCACTCGCCACCCCGTCTGCCAAAAATGTTTTGTGTATATAGTCGACTCGTTATCTCAAATTTCAACAAACCTATTTTTGTTTGTTTGTGACAACAGTAGTTTGAGATAAAGGGAGTTAAAATATAAAGAATATATAGCGAATAAAACTAAATAATTTGAGATATCAATTTTGGAGATATCGACAGACAACTGAATTTATAAAAGATATTTTATATTATGACTGGCTTCTTGTTACTCCGGAATACAGGTAAACCAGGACTCTAGAAGCCAGTTTCAATTTCGTCATGTAATCTTATGACTTTGGGTCTCATTAGATATATTTCCAAACAAATTTTATTCTTTGTTTGTGCGTCGGTGGTTTTATATGTGTCGTTTGTTTTATCATTACGTATTTGTTCCTCAGTTCTCCTTCTCATTACGGAAACACACCTATTCAAATATATTAAAACTTTCAACACCTAAAACTGAACGTTTTCAGAATCTTTTTTCTCATATTTCTGCCTTAAACATTAATTGTGGGTACTCATTAGAAATGCCTCGCGAAGGCGGTTCTAACGAGTACCAATACTTTATTTTTTTAAGCAGAAATAAGAAGAATAGTGTATACCTCTGTATACCTCTGTAAATCCCAGTTTTACTATAAAAAGGTGGAGTTTAAGGGGATCAAAATTATATAGAGATGTTTTCGGGACGTTAGATGCCTCGGGGAGTCTGTGTTTCATTATTGTGGCATCCCCTGGATATTCTTACAATTTAGATCTACATTTCTGAGATCTAAATGTATTTGAAATAACATTTTATTTTCAAAATTTGTTGAGCTTATTTGGTCAGCGGATGTGAATTTCAAACATGACGTCTGTACAGGAAAGATCGCATTCATACATGTTTCAGTATATATTGCTATTAGGAAACGGTCAAAAATAAAACTACGTGTTTCCGATCACTTTAACTTGCGTCGGAATATATTAACATGCATATAAATGATAACTGACTGAAAAAGTGTTTAATTAACCAATTTATGCCTAGTCGACTCTTCTGTCACAACTCTTTGGACTGGTCCATTTCCAGGAGATTTGTTGTCTGGTTAGTACTGTTAGTTTCTAATTTGACAAACATTACTGTATTTATGCAAATAGTGTAGAACCAGTACAGTTTACGCAGCGTCAGATCGGGGTCAACAGTGTTTTTCAATGTCCCTTTATTGAATGCTAGGCGTAAATGGATTATTATTATAATTATTATTTTGTTTCAAATCAACAGAGATGAGATGGACAGAAGCAGGCCGACGACAAACAATCCAGACAAAAACCATGATTACTATCATCAATATCAAAGGCAACAATGTCTTCAGTTAAAGAATCATTGAGAGGAAATCATATTGTCGCCAAATGCATCGCTGTTAGTGATACCAAATTTTACCTGTTTGATAAAAGCTTTTCCATACTTCAGTTTCGACCTTTTGATTTTCAGCAGAATCTGGTATTCCCCGTGTCTGTACCAGAACGTTTTGATGCATATATCGACTGTTACAACCGTCCCATTTACAACATATGGAACTACCTTACTTTATTTAAATTCCATGTACTCTGACTATAGAGGCAACTAAGAGCATGGCAACGCAATTTGTTAATGCGCTGGTGTCTTGTGACAGAAGTCTCTGGTTCAATCCCCGCTCGAATTATGTTAATACAGGGAACCGTCCTTTGGATCGGACGTGGAGTGCCTATGTACAGTGATAGACTTTCCATATACAGGTTGATCATAACACTTCCGCAATGAGCAGGTGGGATTCAGTGGGGTTTCGTTAGGTTCAGTTGAATCAAAATGTCACTTTACGTCACATTTGCACGTGCACACTGTTCCGGGCCTTCATTGTTATAAGACCCACATCAAAAATAAACTGTATGTCATATATGATCAGCTAAGTCCTTGATTAGACAGTGCAGATGCGCACTGGCATATTCCACAGTATCCGGCGACGCAAATGGGCGATAATTTAGGGTCTTTTCGAGCTTCTATTCGACAATTACAGTTTGTATGTACTCATTAGAATCGCCTCGATGAGGCCATTCTAATAAAAGCACAAGTAACATACCATTTAATGATAAACTAAGGAAACAAAAAAAAATGTTGTCTTGAACTATCGGAAGACTTTCGTGGGGACTCAAAAACGAGTTCGAATCAGCGCTGGAAGAAGAGGGTCTTATTTTCCATTTTTCCACATTGCTGATTCTGCTTTTACTCATCACATATATCTTGCATTTACATAATATTATTGATGTATTTTGTGCATATTAAGGGAGATTACTTTGAGTGATTAGGGCTCACAATACAGCAAAACACTCTTTCTGAAGAAAGGTGCGTTTATTGAGATAAGCTATTGTTTTATGTTATTGCGGCCTATTAAAAGACTGACTTCGAGTAAGAACGTGATTTGTAGTGCAAAATGATTTTTGTACATTTTAAAGTAATGATCTTCTAACAGTTATTCATAACACTAATAGAATGATTTCATAATACAGTAAAATGCCACTGTTTGGTACTGCCTTTAGTGAGACGATCTTAATATAGACGGTAGAACAAAGCTCCAGATAAGGTGTTTGTTTGCAACTAGACAGAACTGACATTTTTAGACAAAGTCTTATAATTTCATATGTGACCTATGCCTGTCAACTTCTGTATGGAAGAATGCACGTTCCTTGAAGCGATGACAACTCTCATGAAACGGGGTTATTTGTGTCAAATTCTTTGATTCAGCTTTTATTGTGTGCATTTTAAATCATTTTTACGTTATGATCCTTAAGTTCACACCAAATTCAGGTTTGCAAAGTCCAACATAACCTCTTCTATTTTGAATAACAATTTGATAGAATTAATGATGTACATGGCACGAAGGTACTTTCGTAGAAAAAGATTAGTCCGTTGAAAAACACCTATCCACCGTAATCAACACCGAAGCGCCCAAAATAACTTTATTTATTTACAGTTTCACACTAAACATCTTACACTTTAAAAAGAGGGCTTCGATTTAAGAACCTCTATTAAAATAATGAAAAACATGTTATACATTTTTTGCTATTTTTTGTCGCTCATCTTCTTTATTGAAGATGCTTCTTGTTTATGTTTTATATATTTTTCCACAAAAAAAAAAAAAAAAGATCGTGTTGTGGGGATTTAATAGAAGCGCCTTGCCAAGGCGCTTCAGATGAGTGCCCACAAAATATCTTTTGTGGAGAAATAAGAATAGTATTATGCGGATAAACCCTCTTATATGGAGCTCCGTAAAATACCAAGAAAACAAATTTTGGCACTGGCAAAAGCTAGTCTGTACTGCAGTGGTCTCATTCTGAGTGGTCTGTAATTGTTTGAAAAATATGCAGTTTTGATTCACAAATATTTCTCACTTTTTCACAAAGAGGTCCATGTCTCGCCTGCCCTTGTAGGTACGATTTATGCAGTAGCTCCGTTACCACAGCAAGCAGGACTTTCAGGGTTTTTTTTGCATATAACGTTCTCTTTTCGTACACAGAACATAAAAAAAAACCCTTAGGTTAACCGTATCAGTAAAGGACACTAAAGCATAGTCATGTGGAGTAGAACTTGTGGTGAAATAGCATAATAAAATTAGTGCACTAAAATTGCACGTCGGACTAATCTTTTACTTTGGTGTCGAAAAGATGTGTGGTAAGAACAAGGAAATTAAACTTTTTCGGTAATAAGCATGTTATTTGTCTTCAAAAGAAAGGACGTTTAGGCAAAGATATTGTTCCTTCCGAATAATTCTGCAGCTTCAGTTCCTGAAATAAGGGAAAAAATAAAAATAAAATAAAATAAAAACAATATATGATTATCCTAGTGAAACCCGCAAACCATTTATTGTTCTATATAGATATACAAGCGCTGATACTCAGGAAATATCATAGGTTTATTTTCAATGTTTTGTGTCATTTCATATTAAAAGCCTGGAATCTCAGCGAAGATTCACAATTCACCGTTAAAATGAATGAAAAACAAAGACGGTTTTTGGGTTTTGTTTTATTAACATCAGTATATTAAGTTTGAAAATTCATTTCAGATATATATTGAGGTAGTCAAGAAACTACCTTACAGTATAGTTAATATCCAGATCCCGAGGTCATAGAATTATTTCGTGCTCAACTCAGTTGAAATTTGTCATCATAATAAATCTCAAAGTACTAACAATTGCAAATTATTTTTTGCTAAACATAGCTGAGCATGAAAATTTCTCTGGTAATTAGTATAAAAATGCCAATTATTGTTGTCATTTCCATATCTATTAGAAGAGAAAATGTCATGCTCAGCTTAGTTGAGCACGGAAAACGTTTTATAACCTTGGAACCGGAACAAAAAAAGTCGGACTGCAGCACAGACACTTTTCTCCATAAGTAAAAGTTTCCTGACTAATTTTCGGAAAAATTGTAAATTTAGGAATACCATTCACTTATGTTACCGCCAATAATTAAGCAGAACGCTGATATTCTGACAATGACGGCTGTTTTTGTTAATATCTGAAAATCGGAACATCACAGGAGTATTATGATATGTTATTGTCGGTATTGACGAAGAAAACGAATTGGTTTTGCTGGTGATGCAAACATTCTTGATGTGGTCGATTTAGTACGGGTTCTAGTACTCAATTTTTGTTAACCCTAGAATCGGAGAGATATACAATTTATTTCGATACAGGAAGAAGGCCTTGACATGTCTGAATATAACACAGGTACATGCTAACATGTAAAATACATCCGATTGGTAAACCCGAATATTTTGCATTCCTTGAAGTGCTATTCTACCTGTCATTATATCTCGTCCAACCCTTATCCGACGCATTGGATGAGGGGAGGCTGTATTCAGTGATTGCAAAGTTTTCAGCGTATCTTTATATTTTAATTCATTTTATGCGCGTCGTTTGTGTATTTGTACAAAAGACTTCGCGTATGAATCACACTTTCTACCTATTTATAGTCATCACATTTATATATGCATACTTACATTTCCGATTGTCATCATACTTCTTACAACTACAGTGCCCGTTCATGTTGGACTTTATTTTCCTGTCACAGAAGGGCACATGACAAGTTGGGCAAGTATAATCATGACAGTTAACATTTTTGTTGCACTTGATAGTGTCTCCTCTTGTATCTAAAACACATTATTTTTTCATATAATTATCAGGTGTTTCATACAATGAAAGAAGGATGACGAGTATTTTATTCGTTCGGATGACATACTAATTATGTTCGCATCGTTTTCCATGTGCTTTTACATGTATTATATATATTGTGGCATAGTAAATTGGTAAATATATTTTCATACCCAGTCGAGTTAACTTTTATAAAACCAGACATAGCTAAGAACATGTAATTTTTTATTCGCAGACATTATATCTTTATGAAAACACATACTGTAAGAGAGAGAGAGAGAGAGAGAGAGAGAGAGAGAGATAGAGAGAAAGAGAGAGAGTGTGTGTGTGTGTACATATTTATTCCTCGTGAGAGAGAGTGTGTACGTATTTATTCCTCGTAAAGAGACGACCTATCTGAGGCTGCTATATAATCGATTTGTTTTCTGTTTGTTTGTTAATTTTGTTTTCTTCTTCTTGTTTGTTTGTTTTAAATGAGCCCTGCCTACTTCCTCGCCCTTCGAACAATTTGTGAAAGCAATAGCTATTGTTAGATGTAGTTTGATGTTTGTATGAGGGGCGTATAACGTCGAACCATACTTCGATAAAGTGGTATGTCACCCCGCAATTCCAATTTCTAGACATTGCCTGAAAGAAACTCTATACCTATATGCAATGTATGTGCTTAAATTTTTCAAGGGACCTGAACATGTAATACTACAAGTACTGTCACCACGAAATTTGTAATAATGCCGAAATTTGTAGTAAACATTTTTTTCAAATTTGGAAATTCAGTACTTGTAGTATTATCACACACGATGGCGCAAATGTCTTGTGATATTATCTGCCGCTGGTATCAGTCTGTTGCTGTTTAATTCTAATTAAATATAAAACATTGACTCATTTCCCGTCAACATTATAAGTTATAATAACTCAAGAAAAAAGAGGCGTCAGTGGCATTGACATTCAGTAACTTATGATGTTAGATACAAGTTGGAAGAAGAACAAACCAGAAAAGAAAAGATAATCAGAAATACTAACTATTACTTCAAGTTATGAAATTAACAATACAACATAATAACGTACGGACTCTCTATTATTCAAGTTAAAATTAGATACAGTATTTCGCCACATCGATTGTGCCGGAACAAGGGAAGATGAATGTGCATTAGACAAATAATATGAAAATGATACAAAATAGAAGGGAATGCAATGATCAGGAATCGATACAATTATCCCACACCTCCCATCATAGACATCAAAGGGAAAAACACACAAATACGAAATAACTAGACCCTAACGGAAACATCACTAGCAGAAAGCCAAACGAACAGTTACTGTCCATACAAAGTGGCCAAATGGCTATCCAAAACAAAAAAAAATGTAAGCGACACACATATTCAAAGACGAACTATAACAAAAATAAACCTTGACAGAAGAACCGCCTTGGAACGGTCAGTGAAACTTATTTCACTGGGGGCTTAAATCAATTTTACGTGGACACAATCCTCGCCCTTACTTCTGCCGCGGTGGTCCCGGTGTTGGTCTTACTCTTTGTTGCTTTGTGGTTTATTCTACGAGGCGATTTGTTGTATGTCTTTCCGTGTGTCGTTTTGTTCTTGTGTTTTTCAGTCCTTTAAATATTGCGATTACCTCACTTGGGAAAGAGAGAGCTAATCTTAGTGCTTTCCGTACGTTTGTTCGGTTTGTGCTTGTTTAGATTTGTCGGTTTCCTCTTCCTCTTGGGGTCTGTGAAGGGCTGCGGTTTGTGATTGTGGTACTCCCTGGACTTTTCTCATACTTTTTTTTGTGATTGTGGCACTCCCTGGATTTTTCTCTTACCTTTTTCTTAGACACGTAATTTGTTCAGTCCGCATGAAGGCTTCTTGACTCATCAGTGCTACATCTCCGAGAACAAACAAAATCAACTAATTACAGAGATGAAACAACGATGAGGAGTCTACAGCACGAAACAACTGAATGCTGGAGCAAAAAAAAAAAAAAAAAAAAAAAAAAAACGGAAAACCAAATGGTGGGCCCGACCAAAGATAGAGCATCAAGTACCAACCAACATTACCCAAAATTAAAAAAAAAAAAAAAAAAAAAAAAAAAAAAAAAAGAAGAGAAAAAAGAAAAGTCCAGGAAGTGCCACAATCACAAACCGCAGCCCTTCCCAGACCCCAAGAGGAAGAGGAAATCGACAAATCCAAACAAGCACAAACCGAACAAACATACGAAAAGCACTAAGATTAGCTATCTCTTTCCCAAGCGAGGTAATCGCAATACCAAAAGCACTGAAAAACACAAGAACAAAATGACACTCGAAAACACATACAACAAATCGCCTCGTAAAATAAACCACAAAACAACAAAGAGTAATACTAACACCGGGACCACCGCCCCAGAACGGTCAGCAGAGCAAACCACAGGGGAGGGGGGTGGGGGGGAAGGGAGGGGTTAAAGCACTTTCACATTTTAAGTAAAAAAAAAAAAAGTAAGAGAAAAGTCCAGGGAGTGCCAAAATCACAAACCGCAGCCCTTCCCAGACCCCAAGAGGAAGCGGAAACCGACGAATCTAAACAAGCACGAACCGAACAAACGTACGGAAAGCACTAAGATTAGCTCTCTCTTCCCCAAGCGAGGTAATCCCAATACTAAAAGGACTGAAAAACACAAGAACAAAATGACACACGGAAAGACATACAACAAATCGCCTCGTAGAATAAACCACAAAGCAACAAGGAATAAGACTAACACCAGGACCACCGCCTTAACACGGTCGGTAGAGCAAACCACCGGGGGTTTAAAGCACTTTTACAGCTAGCTAACTTCACCCTGGGTCCCGATGCTACTCTTAATACAGACATACATAAAAAGTTGGTTCGCATAAAGGCTCCCAACTCAGTCAATGCATCAAAGCGAAAATATAAAAATCAAATTAAATGCTATAATAAACAAAGACGAGTACTCATGGCTAATTCTACTGTATGCCAGAGTAAATGAAAACCAATAGTTGAACCACGGCGGGCCAAGCCAAAGACATATCGTCAAGCCCCAACCCACTTGTTAAAGTTTTACGAAGAGGCCGTCATTGAGTCTGAGGCCCGAACCGCCGTCGTGCAATTAAAGAGTGAAGCATAGCCATCAACAATAATTGGGTTGACAACTAGGCATGCAGTCTGCCGCATAATATCCAGGCTATAGCCAAATTCTTTTATAACGGTTAATAAGTTTTCTGAATTGCTCCGAAAAGTTAGATTTACCTACAATTTTTCTAAATCTGTACACTAAGTCACCGTAAAATTCGGGTTCCGATATACCTTGTTGCAGAAGTGTTTTCAGACTGACCCTATATTTTTCTAACAAGGCACTGTGTCTGCGATAAAATTTCGAAAACGCCTTACGAAGTTTAAAATAACGATAGCCCTGCCTAAGAATTTTGGCAGTAAGGGCTTTATTACG
This sequence comes from Anodontia alba, assembly GCA_964016985.1. Taxonomy (NCBI): domain Eukaryota; kingdom Metazoa; phylum Mollusca; class Bivalvia; order Lucinida; family Lucinidae; genus Anodontia; species Anodontia alba. Next base: position 13,006,085 of record OZ024832.1, read on the forward strand.
GTGGTTAAAGTCATAAAGATTTGAAGAAGCTCTGGCAAATCTTATAAGTTGAGATATGTATACCCCTTTTGAGGTACGCCGGGGGACATCGCCATCCAGAAAAGGGAAATTGACTATATCAAAATCGTCCCGTTTATCATAAATTTTGGTGGAAACTGTACTATTAGATATACATAGATTCAAATCCGAAAAAGGTGCCTCGGTATCGGAAGAATTTGCTCTATTTAATTGGAGTTCTGTAGGGTATATCCGGTTCACCATTTGGTCAAAGTAAATATTGTCAATATTTAATAAATTGCCAAGGTATCTCGAAGTTGAATTAAAAGCCTCAATAATGTCAGCCTGATTTTCACGTGAGAGAGACTTCATGAAATCTCTCTCATAAGAAAAAAGAAACAAATCTGCAACAAGAGGAGCACAATTAGTTCCCATCGGAATACCAATAGTTTGTCTGTAATGTTTAGTTCCAAATCTGATAAAAATATTATCCAAAAGATAAAAAAGGGCTTCACAGACTTTTTGACATGACCATAAATTGTAATTATTATATACATCAGAAGTGAAAAAAGCATATCTTTCGTTGCAAGCCAAATATTGGGTATTCTCCCGAATAAAGGTTCGGATAATCAATAAGTTTGTCTTTTATAAGATGATGAGATGGCGTAGTATACAGTGTAGAAAAATCATATGTAGACAATTTAGAAAAAAAAAAAAAAAAAAAAAAAAAAAAAAAAAGTAGAAGAAAAGTCCAGGGAGTGCCACAATCACAAACCGCAGCCCTTCCCAGACCCCAAGAGGAAGAGGAAACCGACAAATCTAAACAAACACAAACCGAACAAACGTACGTAAAGCACTAAGATTAGCTCTTTCTTCCCGAAGCGAGGTAATCGCAATACTAAAAGGACTAAAAAACACAAGAACAAAACGACACACGGAAAGACATACAACAAATCGCCTCGTAGAATAAACCACAAAGCAACAAAGAGTAAGACTACCACCAAAAGCCTGAAAGTTTTTAGATTTAAATTTATTGAGAACATCATTAGAATTTTAATTGACCAAAAATAGTTAATTCTGTCCCTTTCGTAAACAGTATCATAGTATCTAATCCAATGTTTTTTAACAGCAGTAAGGCATGAAGTTAGCAGTTTGGACCAAACAGTAGTCGTACAAGAACAGAATTAGCAATGAAACGTGCTTTATAAGGTCGTTTATGAAGTTTCGATAACCAATATAACGTAGGAAGTCTGTCTTTGCAGTGATATCGATAGAATGGGTATTGACAATAGATCTCTCGTCAGTAGAAATCCGTTCGTATGTTTTGGTACTACCAAGTTCTTGTTTTAGAGTATTGATATAATAAAGTCGTCACACAACAACAACAGTATTGGCAGCTTTATCAGCTGGAGCCAAAACATACTTCCTATGAAATTATTGGATACCTTGTTTCAAATATCGAAAAGATAATTTAGGCTTAGGAGTGAGAAGATCAAGGTTATTAGAGTAAAATAACACACGTTCATCAATGATCTTAAAAATCTTTAATTTCAAATTATTTAAAGCATTAGACTCAACATGCTCTCGTTTACACCAACGCGTACAACAATCATTTAAAGCACTGGCAATTGTTTCCCGACATTTATTGAAATCAATGTGGGCTGGGAATCTATATTTAGGTCCTTTTGAAATAACTGAACGGATTCGTGAATCAGTTATAATCTTCAAGTTACCAGTGACAATATGACCCGCTGGTTGATAACAAAATTTAGAATCTTTACAATCTCAAGAATCAGGGGAACTAGTTTCAATATCAAGATCAGAAACTAATTGATTGAAATTAAGTATAGTATTACGGATAGGTTTGTTATATTTATAACAAATAATAGGAGATTCCGTGTTTTCGAAATATGAAGGTATAGCCGATATAACATTATTATCTCGAAATATGCTAGATAAATCTATGAATTCAATACCTTTATTAATGAATGGAATTTTGATGAAGTCTAATGTGGTTTATTTCAGAAACAATGTAAGGACGAAGAGCATGTTGAGTATAACATCTAGTAAGGAAAGCTGCTTCATACAAATTATATTTTCTATCATAAAATTTATTCGCTTCATCACCTAACTTACGTAATGAAAAGACAGACAGTGAAGCTAGTTTAGAAAGCATTTGATGACGTCCAGAATTTAAGAGAATATTTAAATCAAAAAGTGATAAAACAGTTAAATTTATGTTTTCGTTTAAAATTGCCATTTTGCGCTTACCATGGGATCGTTTATTACGTTTTTTAATATCTAAAAGGGAAAAAGCATCGAAATCCGGCATTTTAGAAATGTTTCCTTCATGGTAAATATTATCATTAAATCCAAGTAAAAACGGGGTTTGTAAACGTTTAATCCATTTAAGTTTATGTTCATGTCTTAAAATATTTTTGAATCTTTCGGTAAAATTGGACTTGTTTATAATTTTTTCAACAAGTTGAACCAAAAATTTACTAGATGATCATGAATGACCAGTACTCCGGAAATGTTGATAAAGAAACGTATCAATTTTCTTCGCTTTTTTTGATTTTAAGCAAATGTTCCTTAAACCTTGTTTAAAGGGCCCGTTTGGTCTGTCCAACATACTGCATTCCACAGCCTGCTTCGCTGCAAGTGAGAACATATATAACATCCTCTGATTTTCAGTCTAAATCAGAGTTGTTTACAACTGAAAATTGTCTATGATTAACTGAGGAAATTATAGTTGACCGACAAATTAAACTCTTGGCATTGCACTTAGAATTATTAGGGTACATACTGTTCCTTTCATACGGATTCTTATATTTTAGAAGTATATGAGATTTAATTGGAGAAAGCCTTATTCTAAGGTGATTACTGAAACTATTATAATTGAAAGCGCCATATAAATTTATAGATAATATAGAGTAAAGTTTCAAAGGTGAAATGTTAACAGTAGGTAACAGAGAGTTAAATCTAGCAGTAGAACGGGGAAAATGTAAACAAGAAGCAGAATGTAGCCTAATAGGAGAAATAGTAATTTTTAATCTGTTAGTGATACTCATATAGTTGTATAGGAAGTAATACCATTAGATAAAAAGCAGTATTCGTACCGGCTATTATGGGCATAAGTAGCGATGCAAACAGGCGGAAGGACCGATGCATACAGAGTATAGCCTTTATGCTGGAACCATCATAGAATCTGAGGCCTAACCTGCCGGCGTGCAATTAAAGAGGGAAGCAAGTTTGAATACGTTATTCAGTCATTTAAGAATTCACTATGACGAATACAAGAATGTCTACTACAGGAAGTGAAGAAAGCCAGAGATGTGTGTGTGTGTGTGTCGTTAATATAAAAGATCAAAACATCACCTTGTTTTACTGTCAGAAGCGTTTCTGTTTAATAGTCACTTTATTTCGGCGCTTTCGTTGGTCCAGGAAAAACAAAAACAAAGATCAAACAGCGCAAGAAATGGAGAAGTTGTATTTCTAATAAACATCGCAAGCATGATGTAATGCAATACAACTTCAGTCAATCAAGGGCATTACCCGTGACAAGTGTATTAACTCTTTTAGTACATAAAAAAAGAAAAAGAAAACGACCTAGCCATACACCGGCTCAATAAAAACAAACCTTGACAGTAAGTGACAAATATTGCGGGTATAATTGATTGACGGCTATAGACCTTTTTAATGTTATTGTTATTATCCGGGCTACTGATCAAATGATTACAATATTATATCACGTGACCAATAATTGTGGATGGAAAAAACATTTCCGGTTCCATTGATACTGATTGATTCAAGCCAAACTTAATTTGGATAATACGTTCCTTTTGGTCAATATTCACTCGTGATTTTTATCTAGCGTTTAAAACTACAGCTTTAGGAAACAATTTGACTGCTTTTCCTAAGACAAACACGACTGTTTCAACGATAATTTTTCGATATTAGCAGGCATGCGCGCAACCGGATTTTTTCTTAATGATGACCATTTTAACGCCTTGTTTTAGCTAGTATACTGAAAGGAAAAAGAAACGCAGGGTAAATTTTATTCCTAAATTTCATTCAAATTTGAAAAAGTTTGTTAAATATTTTACTATGATTACAAAACGGTACATGTATGGAACAAAAGTTCCAAATTTCATTGGTTTGTGATCAACAAGTCTCGAGTTATTGAAGTTCGTTGGTAGCTACCCCCCAAATCTTGAAATCAAAATCAAACTGAAAATCAATATCGGATGTGCCCCCCTCTTGCTGCCGTTGCTGCCCTAATTCTCCTTTGGATAGAGTTTACCAAAGGATTGACAGTTCGTTTCGGGATGTTATTCCATTCATCGATCAACGCATTCCTTAGTTGTGCGAGAGTTACGGGGGGATTTCGGCGCTTCCTTACCCTTCTGTCCAGCTCATCCCACATGTGCTCTATTGGGGTCAAATCTGGACTGTACGGTGGCCATGCTAGTGGTGCGATGTTATTGTTTGCCAGGAAATCCTGACAAACTCGGGCAACATGTGGTCGGGCATTGTCCTGCTGTAGAATCAGATTACGTTGTTGCACAATCGGGACTGCAACAGGACGCAAGATCTGATCCCTATATCTTACTGCGGTCATATTGCCCGCAACAATAATCAGCTGTGATTTTATCCCGTGAGCAATGCCTCCCCAGACCATAACGGAGCCACCCCCAAACCGATCGTTCGACAACACAGGCGTTGGCAAAGCGTTCTCCGCGACGTCGGTACACACGACGTCGACCATCTGCGCGATAGAGAGTGAACCTAGACTCGTCCGTAAAAAGAACTCGTCTCCACTGCCTCATCGGAAATAGCCCGGGCGCATGCGCCGTCAACCACGCCATACGACGCAACCTACGTGCCTGGGTCAGCGGCAGACCAACGTTTGGACGACGAGCTCGAAAACCAATCTCACGCAATCGACTTCCAACAGTCTTCGGAGAAATTTGTCGATTATGCGTACCTACTGTGTTAAGGGCAGTTTCGGTCGCAGTGAGATGACGATTCCGCAAATGTGCCAGACGGATTGTCCTGTCTTGACGTCGCGACGTCACGCGTGGACGCTCAGACCGCGGTCGGTCTGCTAAATGCCCTGTCTCCCTTAAACGTCTAACAAGACGTTCTGTTGTTGAGACGTTAATCCCAAAATGATTGGCAACTTGCTGTTGCCTCTGACCCTGCATCAGCAACGCAATTGCCCTACCCCTCTGAACATCAGTCAATCGTACCATGATTGAAAAAAAGTTCAAAATAGCGTAAAAATGAAAAGAAAAATCGGTAAAAGAATCGAAGAGCGTTGTGGATCATTGAAGTGTACCAAATGGTGTGAGGAAATCATGTGCTGAAGGTTTAAACATGCTTGTTTTGCACGAAATTTTGGCTTTCCGTATTGTCCGTGCAATGCACTGTGTAGTGCACGGTTGAATGATTTCACACACTGGGTAGATAGCACATCGACCAAAGACTCGTATACCCGCGGTTCACATTCACAGGACAATCTGTAAAAGTGTATGGCTATAGTAAACACCGTAAAAAATAGTTAGAATAAGAAGGAAAAAACTCTACCCTGCGTTTGTTTTTCCTTTCAGTATATATAGTGAAAAAGTGTATTAATATTTGTGGTAATGACATTTGAATGATCACTCGGTGAGAATCTCTTCCGAAAAGAAACTTTTGGGGAATGAAAATGCTTTATTTTTCTGAAAAGACATGGGCAATTTTACTGTTGGATAAACGTAAACAACAACTTCCTACCATCCAATAGGTACGAGTATCTGCATTAAAGACCGTGAAGTTCCGGATAATTTTATCATGTGACGTAGTGTTTACAAAGGTCTATACCAGGAAAGAAAACTATAACCAAATGCCAACTAAAAACTATTTTATTGAGTAATTACATAATAAAAGATCTGATTTTAGTTACTCATCGACCAAAAACACTGCAATGTAGAAAGCAGTTGAAAATCACCATGTATGACTAGCAAATTTCCGTGTAGAACCCGCATGGGTGAGACACTCAGGAATACGTTTGAATCAAGATTTTCTAAATTTTAATCTAACAACTTTAAGGCTTCTAAATTGTTTACATACTATTTTTTCTACACTGTATACGTTGTAACATTATCATCTTATAAAAGATACTGACTTAATTAACCAAACGTTAATTCGATAGACCAAATAAACGCTTCAACGAAAAATGTGCTTTTTTCACTTCTGATGTATACAAAAATTACAATTCAAGGTCTTGTCAAAATGTCTGCGATGCCCTTGTTTATCTTCCGGATAGCACTTTTTTTCAGATTTGAAACTAAAAAAGGTAAGAGAAAAGTCCAGAGAGTGCCACAATCACAAACCTCAGCCCTTCTCAGACCCCAAGAGGAAACGGAAACCAACAAATCTAAACAAGCACAAACCAAACAAACTTACGATAAGCACTAAGATTAGCTCTCTCTTCTCCAAGCGAGGTAATCGCAATACTAAAAGGACTGAAAAACACAAGAACAAAATGACACACGGAAAGAGATACAACAATCGCCTCGTAGATTAAACCACAAAGCAACAAAGAGTAAGACTAACACTGGGACCACCGCTTTAGAACGGTCGGTAGAGCAAACCAACGTGGGGTTTAAAGCACTTTTACAGCTAGCTAACTTCACCCTGGGTCCCGATGTTACTCTTAATACAGACATACATAAAAATTCGGTTCGCATAAAGGCTCTCAACTCAGTCAATGCATCGAAGCAAAAACATAAAAATCAAATTAATCACTATAATAAGCAAAGACTAGTACTCATGACTATTTCTACTGTATGTCAGAGTAAATGAAAACCAATAGTTGAACCACGGCGGGCCAAACCAAAGAAATATCTTCAAACCCCAACCCACTGGTTAACGAAGGGCCGACATTGAGTCTGAGGCCCGAACCGCCGTCGTGCAATTTAAGAGTGAAGCATAGCCATCAACAATGATTGGGTTGTCAACAAGGCATGCAGTCTGCCGCATAATATCCAGGCTATAGCCAGTTCTTTTATAACGGTTAATAAGTTTTCTGAATTGCTCCGAAAAGTTAGATTTACCTACAATTTTTCTAAATCTGTACATTTTTTCTAAATCTGTACACTAAGTCACCGTAAAATTCGGGTTCCGATATACCTTGTTGCAAAAGTGTTTTCAGACTGACGCTATATTTTTCTAACAAGGCACTGTGTCTGCGATAAAATTTCGAAAACGCCTTACGAAGTTTAAAATAACGATAGCCCTGCCTAAGAAGTTTGGCATTAAGGGCTTTATTACGGTAGTTTAAGTCATTAAGATTTGAGGAAGCTCTGGCGAATCTTATAAGTTGAGATATGTATACCCCATATGAGGTACGCCGGGGGACATCGCCATCCAGAAAATGGAAATTGACTATATCAAAATCAAAATCATCCCGTTTATCATAAATTTTGGTAGAAACTGTACCATTAGATATACATAGATTCAAATCCAAAAAGGTCTGTTCACTAGAGTTTTATAATGTAAAATGGCTCAAGCAGCAAGGAGTCCTGTTTGAGGCTATGACGATGGCATTTTGATATTGTACCCAATGATTACGTGGGGACGATGTGTGATCGTGAAATCATTATGGTGTAATGGCAGTTATAATTTATTGTAGCCTTTAGCGTTCTAAAGGGATTCTTACAGTGGAAGACGCATGGGTTCTTCCTGTAAGAATGTGTAATCGTCGAGATGCCATTCTTCCGATTGATGTAGAATTTGGTGTGTTTGTCAGATATATCTGACTGTGTGTCTGCCTGTGTTGGATATATTTGCTATATTATATGTCATTAACAGTGTCCCTGTGGGTTCTGGATCTGATTTTGCTATATAATTATTAATTGCAACGGACTTGTTGAATTACAACATTTGGCGTACACACTCTGTGTACCTAGTGGAAATTAATAAGGCAATATCTTGTAATGTTTGATATCAAGATTTCTAGGACATGATACTTATTATCAGGTCCCGTATATGTATCTGTTTTGGTCACTGGGTTTGTATCCTGTTACCTTCGTCACTCCATAATTTGATATCTACAAACTTTTTGGGAAGTTGTATCAAAAGTTGTATACAATCAAGTACAAGTGGTACCCGGTACATAACATGGAGTATACATCCGGTTACATCACAAGTGATTAAGGTTAATAAGTGATGTACGTTCATTTTTATCAACATGGTGAAAATTCTGAAACTACCAGGATCTTCCAGAAATATCTCGGACATTCAATTTATGAAAGTTTGAAGATTGCTTTATAGTTTTTTTTCTTAACTTTCTAAAAACATGTTTGTTTTTATGTATATTTATAATGTGTTGTGTTTATCCTCTGATTGCTTGTGATCGCGTCTAGTCCATCGTCACCGGCCCAACGCTCATTTGTTCACGTGACAATGGTGTCAGAAATGGGATTGCGGTGACTGGACATGTTATTCTTGCAAACAGAGGATCAGAGGTATTGTACTTTTTAGATAAATACATTTTGTTGTTTATGTTTTATATGTAGTTATGTGACATTAGTCACTGTCAAATCATGTATATTCAGAAGGTAATGACAAGCGGGACCCTGGTCAGTTATGTGTGTGTAGTGTGTCCCATGGTAAGATCAACGGATAGAGCACAGCAAGTTTAAAAAAAAGGATAAGGTCAGAAAAGCTTATTGTTTATTTTACAGTGGTCACTTTTTATCTGTTGACCGCGAATGCGCTTTACATTTTATTGTGGAGAAGCTAACGCGGAGGGTTGTGCATATTTCCATTGATAACTCGGAGAGGTATGATATTAATATAGAGTAATTTTGTGTGTTATATTATGATATAGGCAACGGGGATTGATATATAGATTTATTTGGTATTATGGATGCCGTTGGCCTATGATCATTTTGAGTATTGTTATTGTCCTCTTCTAGAGTTAGTGGATACTGTATTCATATTAGTGGAATGCTTTATTTTGTGTTAGACTTCAGTGTAAACTAAGAGTTGATTTTAGTTTTAGGGTATTTAATAAATAATGATTTTCTGAGACTTATCCTATGAAACTTGTGCTTAATTAAACCAAACTTCTTGCTATTAATTGTTTCACTGGGACTTAGAGAAATGGAGACCATAGAAAATTTAAAAGCTCAAAGGGAGGCTTTAGGAACGAAGAGGATGCACTAAGAGCTTTTTTTAAGGATCGGCAAGATATGCTACGCGACGAGAGAAAAGCGCAACGTGAGGCACAAGCACTCGAGCGTGAATTAGTAGAAGCGGCGGCAGCGCGTGAATTAAAAGGGCGTGAAATCGCGGCAGCGCGTGAATTAAAAGAACGCGAACTCGTGGAGGCTAAGGCATTAAAAGAGCGCGAGCTAGCGTAGGCTAAAGCAGCACATGAACGCGAGATACAAAGAATGCAATTACAACAAGACATTGAGCAAAAGAAACATATATTTGAAATGGAAAGGTTAGCTGCAGAGCAAAATGTAAAGCCTGCAGCGCAGCATAAGGAAGATAAATATTATGTCACTGCTAAGACACCTAAAATACCAGCATTTGATGAAGGCAAAGATAAAATGGATTCTTATTTGCTTAGGTCTGAAAGGTATGCTACAGCTCAGAAATGGAAGAAAGAGGATTGGGCTACTAGTTTGAGCGCACTTCTCAAAAGTAAGGCACTTGATGCATATGCATTAACGCCTGTAGAAGAAGCATTGAATAATGATATGTTGAAGGCGGCTTTACTCAAAAGATATGAGTTAACTGAAGTAGGATTTAAGAGAAGGTATAAGAAGTGTAGACCAGATTCAGGTGAAACTTTTCAGTAATTCACCAGCCGTATGAAAAGTTATTTTACAAGGTGGATAGATATGTCCGGTATTAATAAGACTTATGATGGATTAGCAGATTTAATACTAAAAGATCAGCTTGCATTTATTTGTAATAGAGACCTTGAACTTTTCCTTAGATAAAGGGAACCCAAGTCACTTGAACAGGCTAGTAAATTAGCAGATCAGTACAAAGAAGCCAGATATACTGATATTCTCAATTTGACATTTAAGATCAATGAAAGGTCAAGATTTAGATCAAGGCCAAGATCATCTTCACCTACTATTCGAAGGTATAATCATCAAGGCCCACAACCTTTTAGAGGATCATGTTTTATTTGTGGTGATAAAAAACATATAACCAGATTTGGCCTGATAGGGCAAAAGGTAATAATATGAAGGTAGCTGCAGCACGAACATATAGGAGAGGTAGAAGTCGATCTCCTACGAAACATGTACGTTTTCAGGATCAGAGACACGAACAGGAACTAACAGGAAATCAGATGACAACCATGTGTGTGGAGCATGTTTTATCCATGCTGATACAGTTAGTTATGTTCAAGCAAGCAATGATGGCACTAAGGTCAGTCCGGGGACGGAAGATGCGTTGAAGGTGAGTACTACATCTCAACCTTCATCCATTTGTAATGATATGAAGACCGTACAGGGTGTAATGGGGAACGAAATGGTTAGTGTCCTGCGCGACATTGGGTGTACTGGGGTGATTGTTAAATAATCATTAGTTTCCTCAAAGGATTTGACTGGCAAGATGCATTCATGCATGATGGTAGATAGGACTACATTACAGCTTCCTGTAACTAAGGTATCATTAGACACTCCTTATTTTAAGGGAGACACACTTGCCCTTTATATGGAGAACCTTTTGGTTGATGTTATTATAGGTAATATTCCAGAGGCGAGGGATGTTCATGACCCGAATATGAATTGGGTGCCAGCTTTAGCAATACAAACTCGGTCCCGAGCCAAACAACCTGAGCAAACCAAAACCTCACCCAAAACCCCCAATATTATCGATAGGGATATTTCACCTCAACAAATTAAGGAAGCTCAAGTTAATGAGCCTATTCTGGCAAGAATTCGAAAGCTTGCGAAGAATCAGAAGTTAAAGGTAATGCTAAGTTTTTTCGCAAGAATAACTTGATATATAGACAGTTCAGTTCACCTAATGTGGAATTAGGTTAGATTTTTATACAACCTGTAGTTCCACAGCAATTTCGCAAGATGGTAATTAAATTAGCTCATGAGTCGATCTTGTCTGGACATCTTGCAGTGAAGCGGACTTTTCAAAAGGTACTATAAGAATTCTTTTGGCCAGGGATAGCAAGTGATATAAAAGAGCTTTGTCAATCTTGTGACATATGTCAGCATACTATAGCAAAATGTAGGAATACAAGAGCGCCCTTAGGCAGTATGCCAGTTATAGATACCCCATTTCAGAGAGTAGCAATTGACTTGGTTGGTCCACTTGAACCCCATACTGAGAATAGGAATAAGTACAACTTGACGTTAGTTGATTATGCAACTAGGTATCCAGAAGCAGTAGCTCTGTCTTCAGTTGAGACCGAAGCAGTTGCAGAAGCTTTAGTAAGTATATTTAGTAGAGTCTGAGTACCGAAAGAAATATTAACTGATATGGGAAGTAAATTCAAGTCAGCATTGATGAAAGAGGTAAGTAGACTTTTGTTTCCAACAGTTAGGTACGTCCCCTTATCATCCCATCTGTAATGGCTTAGTAGAGCGCTTTAACGGTACATTAAAGAAAATATTGACTAGAATGTGCGCAGAACGTCCGAAAGATTGGGACAAGTATATAGTTCCATTATTTTTTGCATACAGAGAAGTTCCACAGGAAAGTCTAGGGTTTTCTCCGTTTGAATTAATATATGGATGGCCTGTGCGTGGACCTATGCAAGTATTGAGAGAATTGTGGACGAAGGATATCGAGGATCCTCAGGTACGTACTATTTACCAGTATGTTTTAGATTTGAGTAAAGGATTAGAGTCAACAGTAAATTAGCACAGCAAAACTTGCAGAATATGTCAAAGAAGTATAAAAAATACTACAAGCGGAAGTCGAGGCGCCGACTCTTAAAGGTAGATAGCAAAGTTCTTCGCCCGACTAAGACAAATAAGTTGTTGATGAGTTTGAAAGGCCCGTACAAAGTAGTGGAGAAATTAAGTGTCTTAGATTATAAAATTAAAATGGGTAAGAAAGTAAAAACGTTCCATATCAATATGCTTAGGCAATACATTGAGAGAGAGGATGATCAACAGACTACAAATGTTCAGGTATGTTCTGTTGCAGTATTGGAATATCCTTCGGAGGATACCGAAGATAATATAGAAGGATTAGTGGAATCACCATCAATTTGTCAACATTCTACAAATGTTCAGGTATGTTCTGTTGCAGTATTGGACTGTCCTTCGGAGGATACAGAATATAATATAGAAGGATTAGTGGAATCAACATCAATTTGTGACAATGAGTCAGTTGAACTGTTAAACATTAATCCAGACTTGAAAAAAGAGCAACAAAGTCAGGTAAGGCAACTTGTAACAAATTTTGCGAGTACATTTACAGGAATACCCGGCTGTACCACTTTGTTGGAACATGAATTTAAGTTGACAACAGATACGCCGGTAAGAGGTAAGCCATATCCACTTCCTTTCAACATGATCGAAGCAGCAAAGAATGAGGTAAGAGATATGATCAATTTATAAACTGTAGAACCATCAGAAAGTCCTTACTGTTCCCCTGTGGTTGCAGTTACAAAGAAAGACAATACGAACATATTTTGCAAAGATTTTCGTATACTTAACAAGGTTACAGTTTTGATGCAGAACCGATGCCAAATATGGAGGAAATATTTACGAAAATAGCAGATCATAAGTACATATCCAAGCTTGACCTTACCAAAGGTTATTGGCAGATACCTTTAACTAAGAATGCTAAGCAATACACAGCTTTTCAAACACAATTAGGACTGTTACAATTTAAAGTTCTACCTTTCGGTTTAGTAACATCTCAAGCTTCCTGTAGCAAACTGATAAGGAAACTGCTGAAAGGTATGTCAAATATAAACAATTTTGTCGATGATATCATCATATTCACATCTACTTGGGAACATCATATGCAAGGATTCGAATAATTATTGAAGCGGCTAAGGAATGCCAATTTGACTGTGAAACCAAGTAAGTGTTTCATTGGTTTCCAGAATCTAGAATGTCTTGGTCATTTGGTTGGTGGTAAACTTATTAGGCCTTACCCTGATAAGATTTTAGCAATTGAGAAAGCAGAAAGACCTGTTACCAAAGTACACGTACGTTCATTCTTGGGACTTGTAGGATTTTATAGATCTTTTATTCCTAATTTTTCTAACATTGCCGCACCTTTGACGGAACTAACAAAGAAAGGTGAGTCCAATAATGTACATTGGGATGAACCACAACAGAGGGCATTAGATTCGTTGAATAAGCTGTTGACAATTCAGCCTATTCTTAAAATGGCCGCTTTGTCAAAACCATTTACTTAACAAGTAGATGCCTCAAATGAGGGATTAAGAGCTGTCCTTTTGCAAGACAAAGAATGTAAGAAAAGTCCTATTGCATATGCAAGTAGGAAATTGAAGCCTATTGAAAAGTCATATGCAATAATAGGGAAACAAAGTCTTGCGCTAGTATGGGCAGTGCAAGAGTTCCATAGATATTTGTTTGGCACAGCATTTACGGTAGAAACCGATCATCAGCCATTAAGCTATTTATATAAAGCAAAGCTTACCAATTCTAGACTGATGCGATGGGCTTTGGCATTACAGCCATATAGATTTCATAAAGTAGCAATAATGTGGGCGCTGATTATTTAAGCCGTGTATGATGTAATATATTCGGCGATAATGTGATGTAATACTCTAGTGCTACGCACTTCTGTAAGAGGGGAGATATGTCACGTCCCTGTTTTATCTTGAATATATTTTATATGTACATAGTATAGAAAAGAAGTTTGTTTCGATTTTTATTTACCAGGTCAGATTATTGCATTTGTAACTGAAGCGCTGATTATGATGACTGTTTTACTTTTTAAGAGAGTAGGTACACTTCAAATTTCAAGTTACGGTATTACGGTAATCACGAGATATGTATGCTGAGGGTGAACTTGATTATTTACGTCTATATACTTGAGCGGTTACCAGAATATTGTATATTCCGAGTGAACCTAGGTTCGGTGATCAATATCTTCATTGCTCTGGGATTGTTTTTTGTCTCAAGGCTATCTTTTGAAAGGGGAGACAATTTTCTGTCGTAATTTTGCAGTTTTGTAGCGACCCTAGAGAAAAATGGTTTTTACTTCATAGTTTGAGCAGTCGTTCTGTAAAATTTTGCACCGTTCGGACAATCGAACAGGTTATTTTAAATCTTGACTATCTCGGTATTCTTGTGAATATTATTTTTAGATCTTGAATATCACGGGTTTCTTATGGACACATGTTTCAAAACTGTCACATTACTATAAAAGTTCCCTGGTTAAATAGAACTACACACACTAAAATATTTTTCATTTGAAGGCTAATCATTGCCTTCTTTTCTATTATGTTATGATGTTGTGCTTTATCTCGGGGATCTGACCATGGTAAGTCAATAATTTATTTAATTTTATTCTTGCAATATTCTTGCTCGTCTTTACCGCAGCTAAGATTCGAGTAGGTAAATTTATTGCTTTACTACGTTGCGATTCATATATCGTTCGTACTTACAAACCTCGGCATGATATGTAGATAGACCCTGATCAGATATGTACACTTTGGTTATATGTGTAGACCCTGATCAGACGAATAAGTCGTGTCGGGTATGTAAACTATAACCAGATAAGGAAATTAAATTTGGTCGATTCTATAGGTCCTGATCAGTCAGGTGAGTCTGATAGTTTCTGTAGACCCTGATCAGAATGCAAACGTTAATATTCTTACTTGAGTAGAGAGATAAATGGATCAGAGCAATGATAGCACTAGCATATTTTAACATAACATATTCTAATCTGACATGTATATTATTTTATAAGATTACCAGACATATACGCTTGAGTGTACGACACAGTTAGGCATTATGTTAACTTCACACACCAGACATATACGCTTGAATGTACGACACAGTTAGGAATTATGTTAACTGCATATACATTCAGTAATTAACAAAATTAACAAAAAGTTAACTAGCTAACTTCACCCTGGATCCCGATGCTACTCTTAATACAGAAATACATAAAATTTCGGTTCGCATAAAGGCTCCCAACTCTGTCAATGCATCAAAGCGAAAACAGAAAAATCAAATTAATCACCATAATAAACAAAGATCAGTACTCATGGCTAATTCTACTGTATGCCAGAGTAAATGAAAACCAATAGTTGAACCACGGCGGGCCAAGCCAAAGACAAATCGTCAAGCCCCAACCCACTGGTCAAAGTTTTACGAAGAGGCGCTGATTGAGTCTGAGGCCCAAACCGCCATCGTGCATTAAAGAGTGAAGCATAGCCATCAACAATGATTGGGTTGACAACTAGGCATGCAGTCTGCCGCATAGTATCCATGCTATAGCCAATTATTTTATAACGGTTAATAAGTTTTCTGAATTTCTCCGAAAAGTTAGATTTACCTACAATTTTTTCTTAATCTGTACACTAAGTAACCGTAAAATTCGGGTTCCGATATACCTTGTTGCAGAAGTGTTTTCAGACTGACGCTATATTTTTCTAACAAGGCACTGTGTCTGCGATAAAATTTCGAAAAAAAAACCTGCACATGTTTGTTTTTATTCATATTTATAAAGTGTTGTGTTTATCCTCTGATTGCTTGTGATCGCATCTAGTCCATCGTCACCGACCCAACGCTCGTCCGTTCACGTGACAAAGCAAAAATGTCGTCAAGCAAATGAAAATCAGAAAAAGACAATCCAAATAAAGATCATACAGTGGACATACCATCAAACCAATTGGATCTATAAAATTACCCTGTTACTTTAACAATAACATCTATGAAATTGAATTTCAGGTTATAGAACAAAACGCAACGACAATTTTAGTGTCAAAACTTGCCAAAAGATGGGACTAATTCAAAGAATGTAAAATCTTCAACAATCAGTGGAAAATGTCGATAATAGTGACATTCAAATTAAATACTCAGATTTATTTCATGGAACTGGACGCTTAACAGGTAAACATAATATTTATATCGATCCTGCTGTCACACCCGTCGCACATCAACCTAGACGATTATCTATTTCCATGAGAGATAAGGTGAAAAATGAGCTGTCTCGCATGGTCAAAGAAGGAATCATCAAAAAGGTAAAGAAACCTACAAGTTGAGTCAACAGCATGGTAGTGGTAACTAAACCTAACGGTTTCATTAGACTTTGTATAGATTGTATAGACCCACGAGACTTGAATAAAGCTGTAAAAAGGCAACACTTTCCATTATTGACAATCGAAGAAGTGGTATCACGCATGCCAAATGCTAAAGTATTCAGCAAAATTGACTGCACATCAAGTTTCTGGCAAATTAATTTAGACCATGAAAGCTCTAAATTATGTACCTTCAATTATCCTTTCGGGAGATATTACTATCTGAGACTGCCACTTGGAATAAAATATGCAAGTGAACTGTATCAGTCTATTATATCAGAAATGATCGAAGATATCGAAGGTGCAGAAGTGACAATGAATGCTATATTGATGTGGGGAATAACAAATGAGGAGTATGATCGAAGACTGAAATTAGTACTTGACAAAGCTAGGAAGTAAAGCTATCCCCTAACAAAACCGATTTTCGTAAAAAACAAATTCGATATGTCGGACATGTTTTGAGCTCTGAAGGACTGAAACGGGACTACGAAAAACTAAAAGTAGTTGAACAGATGAAAGCGACTGATAGTAAAAAAGAGCTTCAACATTTTCTAGGATTTGCCCGATATTTAGCAAAATTTCTACCAAATATGTCAGAGGATTCAGCGCCGTTGCGAGAACTTTAACATAACGATATAGAATGGCATTGGGACATTCAGCAAGGAAACAGTTTCCAGACATTTTAGAAAATGTGTGTCAACGCACCAGCATTAGCATACTACGACAAGACAAAGCCAATTTGTCTTACGGTTGACAGCAGTGCAAAAGGATTAGGTGCAGCTACTACGCAAGAAGGAAAACCGGTTGCATATGTATCATGTGCATTAACTGAAACGCAACATAGATATTCGGAGATAGAAAAAGAGACACATGGAATACTTTTTGTGGTAGGAAATTCCATCAACACATTTATGGACATAATGTAACTGTCGAAAGTGATCACAAACCCTATAAGAAAGGTATTCATGACATCACGAAAACATACCTGTATAGTTTTGACCCCTTAAACCCCACTATTATATAGTAAAACTGGGGTTTACAGGGGTATACATTTTTTTTCATATTTCTGCTCAAAACATAGGTTGTGGTACTTGTTAGAACCGCATCGGCAAGGCGGTTCTAACGAGCATCCACAATCTATGTTTTGAGCAGAAATATGAAAAATATCAGATTTTTTTTTTATCTGAAAATTTTCATTTTTTTTTTTTTTTTTTTTTTTTTGTGACGAAATTTTCAGTATATTTGAATAGGCGTGTTTTCGTAATGAAATGCCAGTTAGATTGCAAAATTTAATGTTTCAGTTACAGAAATATGACTTTGATATTGTTTTTAAGCCAGAAAAGTCAATGTTTCTTTCTGATCATCTCTCAAGATCCTTTCTAGAAGAATCAAATGACAATCTGTGTGAAGAGATGAGTAGCAATGAAATTCACATTGACATATTTATCTGTATCACTTGAGAAACGTGATGAAATTAGACGAGCAACGGTTGAGGACCGTGAAATGACATTGTTACAAGATGTGACAGTGAAAGGTTGGCCTGAAACAAAAGACCAACTGCCACCTGATCTTAAAAAGTATTGGAATTACAGGGATGAAATTGCTACTATAGATGGATTAATGTTCAAAGCATTAAAGCTTATAACTCCTAAGAAACCGAGAAATGATACGCTTGGCTTATTACATTCTTCTCACTTCGGAATAGTAAAATGCAAATCAAGAGCACGTGAAGTATTATTTTGGCCGTCAATGAACAGTGACATTGAGGAAAACGTTTCCAAATGTGCAATTTGTGCCGTCAATCAGCCACAGAATCCCAAAGAACCGTTAATTCCACTTGAAGTTCCAGACAGACCATGGAGTAAAATAGGCGTTGATATATTTGAGTACAAGGGACGTCATTATCTTATTTCTGTGGACTATTTTTCGAAGTGACCAGAAGTTAGCATGCTAGATAATTTGTCTGCTAAGAATGTAATTCAGTACATAAAAAGACAATTTTCGAGGTATGGATTAATTGACACTCTAGTCTCGGATAATGGACCTCAATTCGCAAATACCAAGATGCGTCAATTCGCGAAGGATTTTGGATTTAAGCATGTAAAGTCATCGCCGGGTTTTGCGTCTAGCAACGGTCAAATTCAAAGAACTGTACGGACAGTCAGAAATCTTTTTAAAAAACAGATGATCCTTACATGGCATTACTTGACTACCGTAATTTGCCAATAGATGTCACAGGCTTGTCAACAGCGCAAATGTTATTTGACTGACGTTTGAAAACAAAATTACCAACGGCAACGCCATTGCTAAAAGCAACATACACGGATAACGTCAGGAACAGTCTGAAACTAAGACAATCAAAATGTTTTTTTTTTCATGACGCATGCTTTTTAATATGACCTAAAACCTCTTCATGTGGAAAAAAATGTAGTCATGAGGCACGAAAATAAATGGAAACATGGTACAATCGAACGCACACATGAAACAGCAAGATCGTACGTCGTTCAAATACCAGATGGACGGAAATATCGCAGAAATAGTAAACACATAAGACCCACGAATTCAGTACCAAAACATCAAGTAACTGGTGAAATCTTTACACCAGCACTACGGTATAACTACTCAGATCAGCAACAGTCAACGTCACAAAGCGTTCAACGTAAGAATAATTAGTCAACGGAAATACCAAGGTCAGAACAACCAGAAGGGCAAGCTATTGCTGGAAATGTCGCTGAGTCATTGCCGTATAAAACAAGATATGGAATAGTAGTGAAACCTCCCATTCGCTACAGTGAAACCTAAATTGTGTTTAAGGTCTGTAAGCTTATGCTTCTATAATCAATGTGCTTATATACTCCTATATATTGCTTATTCGTTCATTTGGATATATTGTTAAAATAATGTGTTATTCTTCAGCTGGATTAATAGTTTAATTACTTCGTATAGTTTGGAATACTGAATAATACAATGTTAAAAAATCAGTTCATTCGCAAATGTTGGAATTATTTATCAATGGATATACTACGACAAAGCGGAATTTACTACTAACTACCTGAATTCCATTCATAAAATCGAGATCACTGATGACTCAAAATATCGTAGACTTGCAGAAATCCAAATTTACTTTCAGAAAACCAGAAACACTTCAGTTATTATGCATAGTTTGATTGTTCATGCTTTTGATTGCTTATATATGTGTTTTATTTATATTTTGCATCATTTTACAGTGAACTGTGACATACAGTAATGCAGCAAAATAGTTTGTTTATTACCTTATTCATTTCAAACAATATCAGGTGTTATACGGTAAAGAAAATACAGATACATAACACCACACAATTTTCCCAAGGATTTATCAGCCGACAGAGACTGGTGAATAAACATTCCCATGAAAACTATATAAATCTTTCAAGGCTCTAATTTGGCACTTTAGCCAGCCATGTTAAAAGATACATTTTATGTTCACTCCTTGGTAACAAAAACAATCAACACTTGAGGATCAAGTATTAGTGACTTCAGGATGATCATTATGTTGAATTAGGCCAAGCAAAATATTTATTCGTTTAAAAAATATTTGATTTATTTCTTTTAAAAAAAGTCGTATGTGATGTATTTTATGTCTTGTAAAATGTATACACTTCAGTCTTATCAAATGATTCATGTATGTGTTTTTGCCTCAGTATAAATGAGATAGCTTTATGCAAATAAAACAGTCTGTCGTATTCGCCCAGCATATCTCGTCTTGTTGTTGCTTATATAAAGTAGAGTACATAACAATAAGTACTCGTCGTTGTTTATCATAGCGATTAATTTGATTTTTTATGTTTTTGCTTTGATGCACTGCCTGTTGGGAGCCTTTATGCGAACCGCATTTTTATGTATCATCAATAAAACATGCCTATATAATATTGACCCCCTTAAACCCCACTTTTATATAGTAAAACTGGGGTTTAAAGGGGTAAACATTATTGTTCTTATTGCTGCTCAAAAACATAAATTATGGATATCCGTTAGAACCGCCTTGTCGAGGCGGTTCTAACGAATACCCACATCTATGTTTTGAGCAGATATATGAAAATTAATCTAATTTTTATCTGAAAAAAGTAATTTTTATTTGTAGTAAATATTTCAGTATATTTGAATAGGCATGTTTTCGTAATGTTATGTTTTAAGAGTACCATCGGGATCAACGGTGGTTGGCTGGCAGTAAACCGCACGGTGGTTTATTCTACTGACCGTTTAAGGCGGTGGTCCCGGTGTTAGTCTTACTTTATTTTATATGAGGCGATTTGTTTTAAGTCTTGCCCTGTGTTATTTTGTTGTTGTTTTTTCTAGACATGATCAAGTATACATTTGGGTACGAAACAGAGGAAGTAATTTAGGTGTTGATTAAAGTATTGCAAAAATTTAACAATCTTTACAATGACAACATAGTTTTCTTAATTAGAACATTTAACTTAAAAAAAAGAGAAACAAAATAACTCAGTCAATCAGGAGAGTATACATCGTATGTCTATCAAAGAATCATACATACATACATACAAATAAGGTCTTATGGAGATTAGTATCATCTTGATTAATACCTTTACACGCATACATATATACATACGTACGTACGGACATACATACATACATACAAACATACATACATATATACGTACATATATCATGGTGAGTCCGCACGTAAAACCTGTTTCTTTTTTGTATACATACATGTTGATTCATATCGTTTACATACATACATACATACATACATACATACATACATACATACATACATACATACATACATACATATGATTCATTAAAAATGTTAATTGTTTTAAAAACACGATATGCAAAAAATATGGTGTCAGTAAGGAGTGGAGGAGCTGACAATAATAAAAAAAATCAAATAACCATGTTGTAACAATGGTGACGGTATGATAGCTTAAGCATGCAGATTGAGAACTTTCAATCGTACAGATGGCAGGTAGTACTGTTGGCACAGATGTTAGTGAAACTGGGACTGAACTCATGAACAAGCACAAGTGCAAAAACAAAATAAAGGCCTGAAAGAGAAAAGGACAAACAAAAGGTTATATAAGCATAACATGTTAACATTAGAAAAGCGAGGAAAGTTAAGGAAGAGAAGGGTGAAACAAAAACACAACAAAAAAGGCAAGCATGCCAGCGAGGATAAAAAAATAAATAGAAACAATAGTAAAACTAATAATAATAATAAAATAATAATAATAATAATAATAATAATAATAATAATAATAATAATAAAAATCTATACATTTTTTTTAGAATCCACAAAAGAGAAAACAACAGGCTGCATAGACGAAAAACAAATAGGAAAAACAATAAGACGAAACTGATATACAGTGAATGGGTTCAGTTTCAATGAAGTCAAAATCTACGAAGCAAGGAATAGTATGAAAAGAAAAAAAAATACATTCAAGTGGGATCATGGCGATAAAATAACAACGAAGACGATCCAGAATCCAGTTATTATCTTTCAAAAGTATGTTTTCATGAGCGGACATATTTAAGGCACGAATCATACAAAGTTATTATGTTACACTTTCATATTTCCAAAATATAATATTTTGGTCCATCTTTAATTAGTCAACGCTTGCATCATTATTTACAGTGGGTTTCATTTAAATGTTTATCACTTACTCGTTCCTCTTCATATTTTACTACAAACTTTCCGTTTCTAGACAGACCCATCATACTTTCTACGATGATTCAGAGATCATATTTTGTCGAAATTAATATTAAATGTATATATTAACATAACAATATAAATTTACTTAATTTGACACATGCATGTTGCTGCACGTTCAATTTTTTCGCATCGTTTAACTTCATATATTTGAAATAACGTTGATGAAGAACATATATCAGCAACAAGACGAGATCTTCAGTAACTTTATACATCAGCCCGACAGTGTAGGTAATTATGATTGACTAATTTGGGAATCATAATGGAAATAGCCTGCCTAATCACATCTTTCTGTCAAGATGATTTAAAAAAAAAAAAAAAAAAAATGGAAAGCATCGCTGTTTGCCGAAATATGGAAAATAAAACATATTGAAATATACTTACAGCTCCTATTTTCAGCCTCCATCCACTCGCCATCGTCATCACATAGTAAGCATTGACAGTGCCAGTTATCAGGATGTTTGTTTTCATCATCATCACAGTATGCGTTTTCACCAGCTTGGCACATAAAATTAGCGCAATCAAGGAATGTACAGCAATTCGTTTGTAAGCTTCTTCCAACTAAAATGATATATGAGCCAGGGTATAGCATTTCCCTAAAGGCTTTGTGCGCATCTTCAGGCGAACAGCGAGGACTTATTAACCTATGAAAATCGGAGGCTGATCTGTCTTCGCTTGGCGCACATGCAGTCTTGTAGAAAATGATGTTCCTCGGTTCATACATAATAAATTAAGTTAATTTTGTTTATCTTCAGATATATATGGGCCACATAAAATATGTCTTCCTGAAACAGCAAACTTATATACCGTTTTCTGTGTAAGCAATTAAATTACTTGTACTAATTTATGGGGCAACAAAATATTTCTATTTTCCTGGTCGGATTCACGAAGCACATACCTCCCCAGGCAATAAAGAAGGGGGAAAGAAGGATCAAATAAGGACATCATAAACGCCACATATGAGTCACAGATAGTACGTGCCGAAGCAGCTTTATTCGTCATTATATATTTAGAAAGAAGCTTACGTGGTGCTGTCTATAAAAAAAAAGAACAAAACAAAAAAAAAAAACATATCGTTCTCCTTTGCGCACTGTTTTCAGGGTTGGGCCGACGGGAACAATCAATAATACAATCAATAGATAGACGAGGACGCGTGTGTGTTCGGCAGGACGGGGAGTGGGGGGAGTATGGGTGAGGGGGTAATTTCAGCTACATCTATGCATATTTATAACTGTAATCTCTTCAATGTCCAATGTCTTTATATATATATATATATATATATATATATATATATATATATATATATATATATATATGACTCAAAAATAGCGTGCATGACTAAACCGCCAAACTTTGGACACAAACACATACACATACACACTCAGGTTCCGCTCAAAGAAGGAACAACTTTCAACAACAAATCACGCGAAAATCATTCAGTTCTCCTTCTGCTTCATTTTTTCTCTTTCTCGTCTTACGAACATTTGTCATCACTAATATAATTTATGCGACCAGGTAATAATAAACTTAATTTTCATAGCAACTTCGCGAGTAGTATTTTTCTAACGTAAGATTGACAACATTATGGAACATAGAATACGCCATCAGTTTATCATATTGTCTTGGACAGGTGTGCACAGTCTCGCTTCTGTCGAATATACCATACTGTTAATTGTAATTTAATTTCTATATTTTTTCCATATCTTTGTTGATCTTCTTATTCAATTACGACTGCGACAATGGTAATGAGATAACACACTCTCAAACACAAAATATCAAATGGGAAAGCAAGCATTCCGATTCGCGTCTGCATTACGCTGACACAATGATGCTTTGAGTATTTACTGTTTGCCTATTGAAAACCTTTACTTTCTGCGAGGTTATTTATTTCCCAAGCCGTCATATTTATAATATGTATTACCACTACGATGTGTTTTATATGAATAGCATCATGTAAACGAGACGACTTATGGCATAGTGCATAGATTCTAACGCTCTTTTCTAAAATTATACATGGTGGTACCCAGCTAGGACTCAATAACGGAATATAGCTAATTAAAATACAGCTAATTGCTAATTGCTAGTTGAAGCTAATAAACTAGTACAATAATTTAAATAATGGTGTTACTTTTGTGGTGCCGTTTAGCATTCGTATTGTAGATAAGGCTTTCTGAAATATTTTAGTTAAAGCCCTACCGTGATTCATTACTGGTCGTTCCAAGGTGGTTCTTTCATTGTGGCAAAATGTATGTTACTTGTTTTGTAGTGTTTATTTTTTTTAAGTTTTTCTCTTTTCAGATAAGTAAGTTTGTTATATGTTTAATTATGTTTTAGTGACAGAGTTTCCACCTTTTGTGAGAAAGTTGCCAACTCCGTCTGCCAACTTTATTCATTTTGTGGCTCCTTTTCTGTATCTGTCTGTCTTTCCCTCTGGTGTAGGGGGGGGGGGGGGGTTCAAATTTTAGTGACTTTAACTACCGTATTTAAGACCTTAGTGCCGAACTTCTTAGGCAGGGCTATTGTTACTTTAAACTTCTGCAACAAAGTATATCGGAGCAAGAACTTTACGGTGACTTAGTGCACAGATTTAGAAAGACGGTGGGAAAATTTTACATTTCGGAGCAATTTATAAAAGAATTGCCTATAGCCTGGATATTATGCGGCAGACTGCATGCCGTCATTGCTGATAGCTATACTTCACTCTTTAATCGCACGACGGCGGTTCGGGCCTCAGACTCAATGACGGCCTCTTCGTAAAACTTTAACCAGTGGGTTAGGGCTTAACCCGCCGTGATTCAACTATTGGTTTTCACTTACTCTGGCACACAGTAGAATTAACTACGAGTACTAGTCTTTGTTTATGTTGGTTAATTTGATGTTTATGTTTTCGCTTGGATGCATTGACTGTGAGTTTTTAGCCTATACTGACCGTTCTGAGGTGGTAGCCCTGGCCTTAGTTTTACTCTTTGTAGCACTTTGTAGCATTGCCTTCGTATTTTTCAATGCATGTGTTTCTAAACTTGTGACCACCGTCTTCAATAGCAGCCCGCTTTTGCTTTCTGTTTTAGTAGTTGTGTTGTGATACTTGCGGTTTGGTCACCTTTAACAGCTGCCCATTTTGCTTTCTGTATTACTAGTTGAGACTTACAGCGGCATCGGGACCAAGGGTGAATTTAGTCGGCTGTAAAAGTGCTTTAAACCCCACGGTGGTTTACTCTACTGACCTCTCTAAGGCGGTGGTCCCGGTGTTAATCTTACTCTTTGTTGCTTTGTGGTTTATTCTACGAGGCAATTTGTTGTATGTCTTTCCGAGTGTCATTTTGTTCTTGTGTTTTTCAGTCCTTTTAGTATTACGATTACCTCGCTTGGGGTAGAGAGAGCTAATCTTAGTGCTTTTCGTACGTTTGTTCGATTTGTGCTTGTTTGGATTTGTCGGTGTCCTCTTCCTCTTGGGGTCTGGGAAGGGCTGCGGTTTGTGATTGTGGCACTCCCTTGACTTTTCTCCTACCCTTTTTTGTGTTATTTTGCTCTTGTACTTTCAGCCTTTTTAGCATTACGATTACCTCGCTTGAGATACGAGAGCTAGTCTAAATGTTTTTCGCACGTTTGTTCAATTTGCGCTTGACTTTTTTTCCTCTTCCTCTTGGTGTCTGGGAAGGGCTGCGGCTTGTAAATGTGGCACTATTGCATTTTTCACCCTTTCTAATGCGGATCTGATTGTATCAGTTTCTGACTTCTTAGTTACTTTATACAAATAATCATGAAAAGTTTTGATTTTAGAATATCCACTTACCCCTACGAATCTCGTTGTCATCATCACTCGATTCGTCGTCCTCGTCACTCGATTCGTCGTAAGTATCTCGTCTACAGCTACATAATCCATCGTCACGGTCTGTGTCATCGCGTTTGTCACAAAAACCAGAGTGACACCGAAGACAGTCATAATCATTGCAGTCCCTGTGTTTATTGCAGGTCCTCGGAACATCTAAAATACGATGATAAATGTTTATAGACGCGTTATTGTTTGGTTGTAGAGGGGTTGGGGCACAATTGCAGCAATTTAAGTATAATTAATTTTTATCTAAAAAGTCTCGATAAACTGGAGTATACAATGTATATCGGAAACCGAATTTTACGGTGACTTAGTGTACAGATTTAGAAAAATTGTAGGTAAATCTAACTTTTCGGAGCAATTCAGAAAACTTACTAACCGTTGTAAAAGAATTGGCTATAGCCTGGATATTATGCGGCAGACTGCATGCCTAGTTGTCAACCCAATCATTGTTGACGGCTATGCTTCACTCTTTAATTGAACGACGGCGGTTCGGGCCTCAGACTCAATGACGGCCTCTTCGTAAAACTTTGACCAGTGGGTTGGGGCTTGACGATATGTCCTTGGCTTAGCCCGCCGTGGTTCAATTACTGGTTTTCATTAACTCTGGCATACAGTAGAATTAGCCATGAGTACGCGTATTTGTTTATTAATTTGATTAATTTGATTTTGTTTTATGTTTTTGCTTTGATGCATTGACTCAGTTGGGAGCCTTTATGCGAACCGAATTTTTATGTATTTCTGTATTTAGAGTAGCATCGGGACCCAGAGTGAAGTTAGCTAGCTGTAAAAGTGCTTTAAACCCCACGGTGGTTTGCTCTACTGACCGTTCTTAGGCGGTGGTCCCGGTGTTAGTCTTACTCTTTGTTGCTTTGTGGTTTATTCTACGCGGCGATTTGTTGTATGTCTTTCCGTGTGTAATTTTGTTCTTGTGTTTCTCAGTCCTTTTACTATTGCGATTACCTCGCTTGGATAGAGAGAGCTAATCTTAGTGCTTTTTGTACGTTTGTTCGGTTTGTGCTTGTTTAGATTTGTCGGTTTCCTCTTCCTCTTTGGGTCTGTGAAGGGGTGCGGTTTGTAATTGTGGCACTCCCTGGACTTTTCTCTTACCTTTTTTGATAATTTCATTTATTTATTTAGTTTTATTAGTTCTCTGTTCCCCATGACAACCTTTATACTATTTCATTAAAAAGCAGATGTGAATTTAAGTATTGTGTGCCAGTGCGGATCGCTCATACGCACATTACGCATGTCGTTAGGACATATATTTGCTTTTAAGCGAGATTACTCAACATATTTCCTTTATCAAAGCTGCTACTCTTAAAAGCATCCAAAATGGGGCGTCCCTTCAAGGAAAGAATTTAATCTGCCTGGTAGCAAATTGTTTCCTTTATAAAACCCAAATTTTGGAAGCAAAACTGGGGAGAAATGTTCTAGGTTTTTCAATGTTCCTCTGATTCTTGAGATTGTAAAGATTCTATATTTTGTTATCAACCAGCGGGTCATATTGTCACCGGTAATTGAAGATTATAACTGATTCACGAATCCGTTCAGTTATTTCAAAAGGACCAAAATATAGATTCCCAGCCCACATTGATTTCAATAAATGTCGGGAAACAATTGTCAGTGCTTTAAATGATTATTGTATGCTTTGGTGTAAACGAGAGCATGTTGAGTCTAATGCTTTAAATAATTGGAAATTAAAGATATTTAAGATCATTGATGAACGTGTGTTATTTTATTCTAATAACCTTGATCTTCTCCCTCCTAAGCCTATATTATCATTTCGATATTTGAAACAAGGTATCCAAGAATTTCATAGGAAGTATGTTTTGCCTCCAGCTGATAAAGCTGCTAATAATGTTGTTGTTGTGTGACGACTTTATTATATCAATACTCTAATACAAGAACTTGGTAGTACCAAAACATATAAACGGATTTCTACTGACGAGAGATCTATTGTCAATACCCATTCTATCGATATTACTGCTAAGTGAGTATTAAAGAAAAGCAAGACAGACTTCCTACGTTATATTGGTTACCGAAACTTCATAAACGACCTTATAAAGCACATTTCATTGCTAGTTTTAGTTCATGTACGACTACTGTTTTGTCCAAACTGCTAACCACGCCTAACTGCTGTTAAAAAACATTGGATTAGATACTATGATACTGTTTACGAAAGGGACGGAATTAACTATGTTTGGTCAATTAAAAATTCTAATGATGTTCTCAATAAATTTAAATCTAGAAACTTTCGGACTTCTAAATTGTCTACATATGATTTTTTAACACTGTATACTATGTTACCTTATCATCTTATAAAAGATAAACTTATTGATTTAATTAACCGAACGTTTATTCGGGAGAATACCCAATATTTGGCTTGCAACGAAAATGTGTTTTTTTTTTGTTTTTTTTTTTTTTTTTTACTTTTGATGTATACAATAATCACAATTTATGGTCGTGTCAAAAAGTCTGTGTTTATCTTTTGGATAATATTTTTATTAGATTTGGAACTAAACTTTATAGGCAAACTATTGCTTTTCCGATGGAAACTAATTGTACTCCTCTTGTTGCAGATTTGTTTCCTTTTTGTTATGAGAAAGATTTCATGAAGTCTCTCTCGCGTGAAAACCAGGCTGACATTATTGAGGCTTTCAATTCAACTTCAAGATACCTTGATGATTTATTAAATATTGACAATATGTACTTTGACCAAATGGTGGACCGGATATACTCTACAGAACTCTAATTAAATAGAGCAAATTCTTCCGATACCGAGGCACCGTTTTTGGATTTGAATTTCTGTATATCCAATGGTACAGTTTCCACCAAAATTTATGATAAACGGGACGATTTTGAGTCTGATATAGTCAATTTCACTTTTCTGGATGGTGATGTCCCCCGGCGTATCTCAAATGGGGTATACATATCTCAACTTATTAGATTCGCCAGAGCTTCTTCAAATCTTAAATGACTTTAACTACCATAATAAAGCCCTTACTGCCAAACTTCTTAGGCAGGGCTATCGTTATTTTAAACTTCGTAAGGCGTTTTCGAAATTTTATCGCAGACACAGTGCCTTGTACGAAAAATATAGCGTTAGTCTGAAAACACTTCTGCAACAAGGTATATCGGAACCCGAATTTTACAGTGACTTAGTGTACAGATTTAGAAAAATTGTAGGTCATTCTAACTTTTCGGAGCAATTCAGAAAACTTATTAACCGTTATAAAAGAATTGGCTTTAGCCTGTATATTATGCGGCAGACTTCATGCCTAGTTGTCAACCGAATCATTGTTGATGGCTATGGTTCACTCTTTAATTGCACGACGGCAGTTTGGGCCTCAGAATCAATGACGGCCTCTTCGTAAAATTTTAACCAGTGGGTTGGGGCTTGACGATAGGTCTTTGGCTTGGCCCGCCGTGGTTCAACTATTTGTTTTGATTTATTCTGGCATACAGTAGAATTAGCCATGAGAACTCGTCTTTGTTTATTATAGTGATTAATTTGATTTTTATGTTTTCGCTTTGATGCATTGACTGAGTTGGGAGCCTTTATGCGAACCGAATTTTTATGTATTTCTATATTAAGAGTAGCATCGGGACCCAGAGTGAAGTTTGCTAGCTGTAAAAGTGCTTCAAACCCCCCGGTGGTTTGCTCTACCGACCGTTTTAAGGCAGTGTCCCGGTGTTTGTCTTACTCCTTGTTGCTTTGTGGTTTATTTATGTCTTTCCGTGTGTCATTTTGTTCTTGTGTTTTCAGTCCTTTTAGTATTGCGATTACCTTGCTTGGGGAAGAGAGAGCTAATCTTAGTGCTTTTCATACGTTTGTTCGGTTTGTGCTTGTTTAGATTTGTCGGTTTCCTCTTCCCCTTGGGGTCTGGAAAGGACTGCGGTTTGTAATTGTGGCACTCCCTGGACTTTTCTCTTACCTTTTTTGTGACTGCGGCACTCCCTGGACTTTTCTCTTACTTTTTTTTTACTTGGCGTGCGTAAAAGTATTTCCTTATTGACTACGCCACTGTTGCAATAAATTGAAGTCAGCTATTAAGCTAAACATCAACCAGTAAAACCATATTGGTTCATAAACAAACAGTGTAATGGTATAGGACACGTATCCTTGTATATTTTCTAATGCAGTGAACTTTTATTAATTTATTTCTGTTTATAAGTTTATTTTATGAGTTTTCGCATACTACATACAATCTTTGAACATCCATACAAACAGCGATGGTAGAGGTTATGTATGCCGGAATGTATATTTGTGGATTTTAAACCTTCACATGCATTTAAGAGTACAAATAAAAAAAATAATAATAATAATAAAAGAAAAAATAAAAACATTAAGGGATCTGCTGTCATTAAAAACCATAAACGATTCAACAATATTTATTAGGTTAGGTAAAAAATAACAGCAATCTAATAACCTCTTTTTATATTAAGTGACGTTGAATTATATTATTTGGAATTAACCGCAGAATCATTTATCATGATCTGGTCAATCCCTACAATGTGGCAGTTTCCAGAATTGTTTCTGACGTTTTTGCCAATGACGCGCTATAAGTAGACTTCCCAAATCCAGGACATACGCTTCTACCGATATTTCCTTCCTTCAGGCCTATGGGCATGGTGGGCGAAGCTTACTTACCAAGAAATGCTTACAATCCGTGGACGCCCGATTGCATCCTTTATCCATGTCTGTTGATCTGCACAGTCTGATTCGCATTCGTTTACGGATTTATGAGTTTTGAGTTTGGATTATGGCTTAGGTACCATGACCGCAACTACCTATAAAATCTCGACAATCAGAATGCACAGAAACTCAATGATGAAAGAATTTCTTAACAGCATTTTCAGAAACTGTAGAATATTACTAATTTGGAGCCGTGTCAGCATAAATGTTTCGCATTACTGAACTTACTATAACATACATATTTGTAGTTCATAAATGTAACGTTTCATGGCAGCTTCTGACACGAATCCTTTGTGTTGTAATTTTAGCAGATTGCTAACCAAGTGCTTTTTGTGTCATTTCCAGTTCTTTCGATGCGTTGTTCGACAGTGTTCATTGCTCGCAAGGGTAATTTTTTTTAAAGTTAAAAATAAATGCTCATAAATAGGAGAAATGGTTTAGAAGTTAACACATTAGCATCGATGTATAAGAACAAATGACATTTAAAAAGTGGCAAACGATTAAAGCTACGCTACAGGAGAATTTCTCAATGAGAAAGGTCAACAACAAATTATCAACTTGTTTCATAAATTAATTAATCATGATTTTTTTTATATTTACCGAAGATGTTTGAGAAGATAGTTTCTGTTAAATTATTATTGACAAGTAAAGCTTTCAAATCTGTAGGAAGTTAACACGTTTTATTTATTTATTTATTTATTTATTTATTTATTTATTTTTATTTTTATTTTATTTTATTTTATTTTTTTTTTTTTTTTTTTTTTTTTTTTTTTGTTTTAAAAGAAACGCTTGACTAATCAGTATCATGTTAGGTACTCTACTGTTCCAAGAAGGTCCTTCTGTTGCGGTTCTTCTTTTTGTATGTCGGTGGCTAAGCTTGGCCCGCCTTGGGCTATTGGTTTTCATTTACCCTGGCAAAACATTAGCCATGAGTACTCGTCTTTCTTTTTTTTTTTTTTTTTTTTTTTTTTTATAGTGATTTATTTGATTTTTTATGTTTTCGCTTTGATGCATTGACAGCTTGGAGCCTTTATGCGAACCGATTTTTTTATGTACTGTATTAAGAATAGCAGCGGGACCAAGGGTGAAGTTAGCTAACTGTAAAAGTGCTTTAACCCTTGGCTAGCTGTAAAAGTGCTTTAACCGCCCCCACCCTCCCCATGTGGTTTACTCTACAGACCGTTCTAAGGCGGTGGTCCTAGTGTTGGTCTTACTCTTTCTTGCTTTATGCTTTATGGTTTATTCTAAAAGGCAATTTGTTTTATGTCTTACCTTGTGTTATTGCCGGCCTCGGTGGCTAAGTTGGATGCGTCGTCCGACTGGAGATCAGGAGGTCCGGGTTTAACCCCCGCCGAGGTCGGCAACATTCTTTCATGGAGATTGACCATGAAATACTTTCTACGGTCATTCTCTCCCTTCCGCTGATCCAAGAAGGGCAGTTGTCAGTTTCTGGCGAAAGAATTAGCACAATACTTGTTAACTGCTTAGAGGACTCGGCCAGCCTAGTAAACGTGTGGTTAGGTAAACTGACCGCACTCGACATGATCCATTGGGTTGACTGGCCGTAAAACCTCCACACAAACAAACAAACCTTGTGTTATTTTGTCGTGTTTTTCAGTCCTTTTAGCATTGCGATTATCTCGCTTGGGGAAGAGAGAGCTAATCTAAGTGTTTTTCGTACGTTTGTTCGATTTGCGTTTGTTTGGTTCTGTGTGCTTTCGCTTCCTGTTGGTGTCTGGAAAGGCTGCGGTTTGTGATTGTGGCATTCCCTGGACTTCCCTCATACCTTTTTTGTTAATATGTAGCGTTCCTTTAGTCATTCTTTGATCCTCATCTCTACTTCTTATGGTAATATTTCAGGGAGACTTTTCTTTGTGAATGTGACATTTTCTGGTTATTTTCAACTACATTTTATATGATTGTTTTATCCGACTATGTCGCGCTTAAACTTATTATCAGTGATTTCATTTTTTATGTTCATGTCTGATGGTGTTTCACCCATTTACTGGTGTAAAATTAGGCGTAGCATTCATTATGCCGGTGGGTATTGTGCGTAACAAGTGTAAAACATCTTTGCAATAAAGAGACATCAACTAACAGTATATTTCGCTTTAGACGTTGGTGAGACGAAAGGACAACTACGCAATAGAATGTCTGGTCATAGATATGAAATAAATCATGGGAGTAATCAGTTGCTTTATCAACATTTCAATCTACCAGATCATTCTATTTTGTCCTTCAAAGTAAGAATACTAGAAAAAATATACCACCCTACTAACAATCCCAGCCTGAGCACGCCACTTCGTAGACAGCGTGAGGAATTCTGGATCAGAGAATTAGGCACTGCAGCACCATATGGTTGCAATGACAAAATAGATTCTGTAGGGAATCTTACCAGCCCAAGATGCAGTTCGGTCAATGTGATGAGGCTCTTTGGCAACTCTCAAAGACGTAAGAGAAGTCATGGACATCGGCACTACAATCGTCCTAATTTTCATGCTGATGTCGCATTTGACACTCTCCTTCCACATGTACAGCAGCCATTAGGACTTCATCATATTCGTACCAAGCTGTATCAGCTGCCGGTAACTAAACTTCGCTCTTTGCAGAAGGAAGTGGTGGATACAAAAACATATGTTCAAAATTCTCCGGAATATAAGCTGGTTGCTATCATTTTGGATGTTGCTAAGTTTAGGTTGTACAAGCCTGTTCAAACAGTTTCTCCAGAAGAGACTCCCACTCGTGATTTTCTGAAACTTGACTTCAGAAACAAGGGTCTTGACGCCGTTAACATTAGCAATATCCTGAACCATAAGAAAGTGACTTCAACCATACCAGCTTACTTCAAAAACCAGAGCCCACCTATCATCTCCTACAGTTATTCGTCTCCCATTGCACCTAAAATTTTCAATTACAAAAACGTGCTTCAAGAGCTAAATACTGAGAACATTACTCGAAACCCCTCAGAGTGTTCCTGTAAAGCATCGGAGTTCTGTTATATTCCAGCCGGTCACGTCATAACAGGTGACCTCAATATAGTCAGGATTAGCAAACTCAGGGACATTCTTTCCAAAGGCCCTAAATATAGGGAACCCAGGTCTTTTACTTTGAAACAGAATTCTAAATTAATATTGGATTCTGTTGAAGAGTATGCACGACGCTGGGCCAAGAAAGAGGACGTAGAAGTTGACACACTGTCTGAATGGGTTAAATCGGTAATGTCCTTGGTAAACAGACGTGTCTCAGTACTCAGCAGAACCATGTCTCGCCGACATGAATCGGTGTTTGACGATCAAGATGTTGCTGCTGAGTTAGCTGAAATCCATGAGAAGTTTGTCGTTGTTCCAGCCGACAAGGCATCTAACAACATTGTGTTTGTTTGCAAAACACACTATATAAACTGCTTAATGGAAGAGCTTGGTATGAGTACCATGACCGGAAACCCTACATATAATCTTACTGCTATGTCCAAGGAAGAAATTCTACAAAACCACCATTCGGTGATGCTGACATTTGGAATTTCCCTCCCAGAGGAAGATATTGACCTTCCCAAACTGTACTGGATTCCTAAACTTCACAAGAATCCGTACATGCAGAGATATATTGCTGGTTCAGCTAGGTGCTCAACCAAGCCTCTTTCTCAGATTCTAACACGAATACTAACCACAGTTAAAGAAGGCCTTCAGAAGTATTGTGACACTGCATATGCCAGAAGTGGTGTTAATCAGATGTGGATCCTGAAAAACTCCAAAGAGCTCTTAGAAAACCTAAAGGCACAATCTCTTCATTCCGTCAACAGTATAAAATCTTTCGATTTCTCTACTCTTTACACTACTATTCCTCATGATAAATTGAAATCTAAATTAAAGGCAATTATCAACCAGTGTTTCTTCCACAAGAATGGTAACCGTCGATTTCAGTATGTTGTCATTGGCTACAAAGACACATACTTCATTCGGGATCACTCTGATGCACCACAAAAATACTCAGATGCAGATGTCATTAAGATGCTGGAATATCTAATCGACAATATTTTTGTGGAGTTCGGCGGTCGGATATTTCAACAAACAATCGGCATACCGATGGGTACTAATTGTGCACCGTTACTTGCCGACTTGTTTTTATACTCGTATGAGGCGGAGTTTGTACAAAGTCTCCTCCAAGCAGGCAAGAAACACCTCGCACAACAATTCAATTTCACCTACAGATATATAGATGATGTATTGTCTCTGAAAAACACAAAATTTGCAGAGTATTTAGAATTCATCTACCCACGTGAACTTGAAATAAAGGAAACAACGGAGATTTCAGCCTCCTCCTCATACTTGGATTGTTATCTCTACATCGACAATGGAAAGCTTACTACTAGGCTTTACGACAAACGGGATGACTTCAATTTTCCCATCGTTAACTTTCCTTTCCTGAGCAGTAATATCCCTTCTGCACCAGCATACGGCGTTTACGTTTCACAGTTAATCCGTTATGCCAGAACTTGTTCAAATTATCAGGACTTCATGGAGCGTGGGAAAGTGCTCACTCAAAAGTTGTTGAGCCAGGGGTATCAAAAACCCAAACTGGTAGCAACACTTAAGAAGTTCTATGGGAGACATCATGATCTAGTCAATCCCTACAATGTGGCAGTTTCCAGAATTGTTTCTGATGTTTTTGCCAGTGACGCGCCATAAGTAGACTTCCCAAATCCCGGACATACGCTTCTACCGATATTTCCTTCGTTCAGGCCCATGGGCATGGTGGGCGAAGCTTGCTTACCAAGTAATGCTTACTATCCGCGGACGCCTGATTACACCCTTTGTTCTGGGGTCCATGTCTGTTGGTCTGAACATTCTGATTCGTCATTCGTTTATGGATTTATGATTTTGAATTACGGCTTTGGTACCATGACCGCAACTACTTCTTATCATAAGGGCTGCACTCAAAGGAAAGACTTTATCATTTATCGCTTCCTCCTTCTAGAAGTTGTTTCCCAGATAAGCCCCTATCTTTAAGAGATACTAAAAGACTTTTCAGCATTTTTTCTGGATGGGCAAAAACAATATTTTCGTATAGGCTTAGTCACTCTATTTTGTTAGTACTAAAGTAAACTTACCTATAGCTACTCCAGCTACACACAGAAAAATTATTTTTGTTATCAGCTTCATGACAGTAGTGTTAATGACAAAATACATCTGATGTCTAGGACTATATCCTATAAAGTCTCTACCTGGCATGAAACGTGGCGTGCATATATTGATTTAAAGTCCTTGTTAATTTTCTGATTGCATATATATTGACATTTTGAATGCATAGTGCTCGTATTAATATCTACTGTATAGTGTCTTCATACTGATGCACGTGTGGGCATTTAATTCATTCAAACAGATTGCCTGAAGAGCTGTCTGGAATAATACATTTACTGTTTCTGTGTCAAACTTGACTTTTAAATGTACAATAAACAACATTTCGAGTACACAATAAAACAAACGTCCACAGCAAAAAAAAAAAAAAAAAAAAAAAAAAAAAATGAAAGAACACAATGAATTATATCGTGATATACTAAA
Organism: Anodontia alba; assembly: GCA_964016985.1. Lineage (NCBI taxonomy): Eukaryota > Metazoa > Mollusca > Bivalvia > Lucinida > Lucinidae > Anodontia > Anodontia alba. Next base: position 13,042,157 of record OZ024832.1, read on the forward strand.
ATACTACAATACTAATTGATAGCAAATGTTAAAAATTTCGAGTTGTTGTTTGAATTTTCTCTGTCACTTATAAATTACACAAACTTGCACAAAGCAATGAATAACTATTTCCCATAGACAGGCTTCTACTGCTTATGAAGAGTCTCAATAAAACCAAGACTCCCATTTTCTTATCTGTAGTGTGTTCTTTGTTTCCAAAGGCAATCTTTTTTACGTTTATTCTGTTTTGTCTCGAATGTGTTAACGTTATTTAGATGTTTGCAATTACGTTGAGAAGATCAGATAAATGTTTATCTTTATTAGCTCACTTGAGCACGAAGTGCTCAGGGTGAGCTATTGTGATCGGTCAATGCCCGTTATCCGTCGAGCGTCGTCCGTCGTGTGTCGTGCGTCGTAATCGTGCGGCGTCTACATTTGGTTTAAAAGCCTACTCCTCCTACACCTCTATGCAAATTAATTCGATACTAAATAGGAAGCATCGGGGTGACTTGTGGATCGAAAGCAGCTAAAATCGTTTCGATCGAAAACCCAGGAAGGCCGCCATAGCCGCCATCTTAAAAATCTATTTTTCGCTTCTCCCCCTGAACCAAAAGGCCAATTTACATTAAATTCAGTAGGAAGTGTTGGGTTGACTTGTAGATCAAACATAATTTAAACCGTTCCGATCAAGAAACTAAGACAGCCGCCATCTTGAAAATCTATTTTTCGCTTCTCCTCCTGAAAAAATGGTCAACTGAAACTTAGTAGGAAGCATTGGGGCGACTTGTACATGAAAAAAAATAAAATAAAATAAATAAGTATTAAATAAATAAATAAAATAAAATACAATTAATCTTTCCGATCGGATATCCAAGATTGATAGCTTGAAAATTTACTTTTCGCTTCTTCTCCTGAACTCAAAGACCATTATAGATTTCGCTTCTTCTCCTGCTCCAAAGGCCATTTTTTTTTTTTATAAAATTGTTAGGTAGCATTTGGGTGACCTGAACCAAACAAAAGACCAATTGACTTAAAACTCGACAAGAAGTGTCGAGGTGAATTGTAGATCAAAAACGGCTTAAATAGTTCCGATCGGAAATCCAAGATGGCTAATATGGCTGCGATCTTGAAAATCTATGTTTCTCTTCTTCTCCTGAACCGAAGGCCATTTGACTTGAAACTTGGTGGGAAGCATTGGGGCGACTTTAGATAAAAAAAATAATTATAATTCTTCCGATTGGATATCCAATTTTTTTTTCATTTCTTCTGCTTAAGGACACGTTTTGGATTGCATAACATCCCAATGACCATAAGCAGATAAAGATAAGAAATCCTTGGTGACTTTGGCCACCCTTATAGGTAGGGGCCTGATAAGGTAAAATTAGATTTGGTATTAGCAACGTTTATGATGAAGTCAGAGAACAGGTAAGGTGGGTTATTTGGTGATAATTTGATGTTTTCTTTTTTCTTTTTTTTTTTTTTTTTTGTTTTTTTTTTTTTTTTTTTTTTTTGTTTTTTTTTTTTTTTTTTTTTTTTTTTTTTGTTTTTGTTTTTTGTTTTTTTTTGTTTTTTCTTATTCAATAAAATATAGCTGGTTGTTATTCATCAGAATTGCCTCTACAAGGCAGCTCTATTGAATACCTGCAACATTTGTTATGAAAAAAATACAGATAATTATGCCTCTGTATTGTCAAATGCCCTCTTTATCTGTTTATTATTTGCATAAAATTCCAGTAGCACTATTATAGTAGCAATCGCTGAAAAGGGTGAAATCAATAAATCCATGGTTCAGGAAAAGCATAATTTTGTAGAACAGACATTTTTCGCACAGACGTTTGAAAATTATTTCTCATCACGCTATGGACGGATTCAACAGACGAACAATTGAAAAGATGTTTTCTTATTTTTCCCATTAAATAGGATTTGGCAGCTCATGAAAATGGTCTCCATGGGGGACAATTTGCATGAAATGTCAAATCCTATTTTCCGGGAACAATAAAAAAAAATATTTCTGTATTCTTTTTCTTCCCAGCAGTTCAGTGTGTAATAATAATGTCCTTCTGCTTTTAGTAAATAGTGATTGATTATTGAAAGAACTGGAAACACATTTTGTCATAAAAATGCAATATACAACGGAAAAAGAATTTCAAAGTTTTTTACAGATACTAAACAAACAAATCACATTGATTTCTGTAAAATAGCATGTACGCTCAGCGAAGACTTAGATCGGCCTGCATATCCCCACAGCTTGATCAGTCTGTGCTATTTGGATGAAAAAGCAGCTTATCTAATAGATTACGTGGTGGACTGATCAGACTGTGCAGATGTGCAGGCTGAATCTTCATTAAACATACAGACTAGTGTGTAGAAATACAAAGTAACCGCATTTCAGCAAATTCAGTTTGTGTGATGACAGAAAATAAATATTCACATTTTTGGATACAATTATTTTTTTTTAGATTCCTACCAGACTTATTGCATTGTGCTCCATCAGTAGGATAAGGATTCCGTTTGTAAGGGATTTTATTTACTTTAAATAAATAAATAAATAAATAAAAATTTTCAATTTTATATTTCTATTTCAGTTTATTTATATGTTTTTTACAATGCCAGAAGAAACAACTTTTACATTTTTGAAAACACTATCAAAAAGTAAATATGTATATATTGATACAATACAAATCAACAAATAAAATGCAAATGAACTTGTTTGGTGCTAAAGTAACATATTGAATACTTCTCAATTATATGAGTTACCCCTGATAAGGCCCAATCTAAGGAGACTGAATATCCGTATATTGACCATATAATCACTTAGATAAGATAAGCCTTTGATATGCGCTCTGTTGTCAGGACTGTATATAAGGTCTGATCATGAGAGGGGTGCGGGGGCGGGGGCGGGGGGGGATCTAGCCAAAGAAGGAAAACAATATGTCATTAACCGAAAGGCCAACTGATTTGAAACTTGGTATGAAACATCTGGGTGACTGGTGGATTAAACCTAACTAAAATCTTTCCCGTCGGTAGTCCAAGATGGCCGCCGTGGCCGCCATCTTGAAAATCTATTATGCGCGTCTTCTCCTAAAACAAAAGGCTAATTGACTTGAAATTTGGTAGGTAGCATAGAGGTGAATCGTTCCATGGCCGCTTTTCTTAAAAATCTATTTGGCACTTCTCCAGAACCGAAAGAACAATTAACTCGAGATATGGTAGGAAGTAGTTAGGTGACTTGTAGATCAAAAATTGATAAATTTGTCGGAAATCTGAAATTCAATTCCGCCACCAAAGTTGCCAGCTTGAAAATATATTTGAACTTCTTCTCAGTAAGACCAATTGACTCGATTGGAATATCAGGGAGACTTGTAGATAAAAAAAAAAAAAAAAAAAAAAAAAAAAAACATATGTAAAATAATTCTGATCAGTAATCCAAGATGGCTGCCCTAGCAGCCATGTTGAAAGTCCGTTTTGAATATTTTTTTTTATCCTGAACCAAAGTGCCATTTGACTCAAATCTTCATTGAAAGTATCAAGGTGACTTAAAGATCAAAAGTAGCGAAAATCGTTCTGATTGGAAATCCAAGATGGTCACGGGCTTGAAAATTTATATTGAACTTCTTCTCTTGAACAGAAAGGCCAACTGACTTGACACTTGTCTCGTAATCAGGTGAGCGATACAGGGCCACCTTGGTCCTCTTGTGAACGAGTAATGATGCTTTTTATCGTGTATTGTAATCTGATGTGGAAACAATTTGAAGTAAACCAAATATATGTAGCATAAATTAATAATAATAAAAAAAAATAATATTACAGTATTTACCCTAAGTATTCGCACAGAGAGGCAGTACACTCAGAAGCGCAGACCGTAAAACTGATCCAGGTGTCCACTGTTTGCCAATTATATAACAGTATTTTAGATACACCTTAAAGTAGTAAACGAGTAAAAAGGGCATTAACGTTTTAAGGACAACTATGGCAAAATACAAGTTGTGATATCTAGGAAATGCCACAATCGCGAAGCACATTTCTCCCGATGCACTAAAGTAGGATAAGATGATGAACAAACAAGGACAAAACAAACGCCACATACGTACAAAGAAATTCTGCAATAGAGGGAACTGTCTTAGAGCGGTCAGTAGGAAACCTTCAGGAATAAAGAGCGGGCTAAAACCAATTTTAATCACGTGAAATCCTGCCGTTAATTCTAATGCAGCTCCAATTTACAAATATGAGTATCTGTTCGGTCTGAATAAGAGTACTCTACCTCATCTGTTGAAAACCCAAGTGAAATACATAAAATCAAAAACACTATGATGAAACAAAACAAAAGGTTGATTTGAAGCCAGAAAATATGAACACTACAAACAGGACGACGATGAGCCCGACCGAGAATTCAGGGAAATATGGTATGCGAAATACCACATTCACAAATCACAGCCTCCCAAATGTATGTTATTAGCAGACCTATTACGGAATACCGGATGTATACATTATGTTCTCCGGCTCATGTACGTTTAAATTTAAACAAAATACGTTTTTATCACTTTTTTTACAAAAGAATAAACAAATAAATAAAAATAAAAGGATCCGGCATGGATACAATTTGATTTAAAGTTCCTCCACTTTTTTGGGAAAAATCGGAAAAAAATATCCTAATTGCTGGTTGCTTTTATTTACAGTCAGATTGATAAGCTTAATGCTTTCAGATTTTAAATCTCTAGAATTTACTTGCGCAAAAATAGGCTCTGTCCAGTGTGTGGTTATATAAGGAAATACGTTTCATGGATTACATAAAAGTTTTAAATGAAACAAGTGTTAAATGAAACACTATATATTTGTTTCAGAATTTACACCCTACCTCAAATTCAAACTTTTATATGATAAAAAATGGGAATTAAGAGGGGCGCGCTTATGAGGAAGCTTGCTTGGTGTAAGCGCAAAACACACAAATACAATATTTGAAAATTTACCGGCGACACGAGTTCACAGAAGCTATAAAAAAGAATCGCTTTTGGTGACGAACAGTTGTAGGGCTACATGGGAGGATGTAGGATGGATATTTGTTTGCTTGTAGACTTTCAGATACACCTAAAATAAGAAGCTTATGATTACATCCTGGGTGTGGAAGCGAATATAGCAAATATTTGTCACTATTTTATTGTCTAACATAGTTAGAATTTACGGCGTGGTTACAAGAACTATACAAAATGTGTATAGGTACACAGGAAATGCCACGATTATGAAGAACAGCTTTCCCGAGGCGCCAAAGAAAGGAGAGGTGGGAAACAAATATAGACACCACAAACGCCGCATGTGAAATCAGTGGCTCACAAGTAAAGAAGCATTGAAACAGAGGAACGAGGCGATTTATTTATGTCTTGCCATGTGTTATTTTATTCTTTTGCAATTACCTCGCGGGGGAAGAGAGAGCTAGTGCTTTTCGCAAGTTTGTTCGATTTGCACTTGTTTTGTTTTGCCTGTTTTCTCTTTCTCTTCCTCTTTTGTCTGTGAAGCGCTGCGGTTTGTGATTGTGGCACTCCCTGGACTTTTCTCTCACCTTTTTTTCTCTTGGAAAATTAGAAACAAAAAGTAATGAATGAGTGGTGGTGGTAGGGTGTGTGTGTGCGGGAGGGGGGAGAGGGGAGGGGGGCGGGGGTGCGGATTTGCTTAAACTAGTTTTACTTACGCAAAACTTTACTCTTTAAGTGGTGTAGTTCCAAATTACAAATATATAATCAGTTTGCATAGCGATCCTCTACATTATCTGTGAATTATGATAGTGAAACATATGAATTAAAAATACTGTGATGAAACAAAAAAGCAAAAGCCTCCGTGGCGATCTTAAGTGAGAATACAAGAAAACTACAAACAGGACCACGGCGAGTCCGACAACAGCCATAGATAATCAGGCAGCGACCATCTGTGACAGATCGAGGAGGGGGATGTTGTTGCGTCTGAGGACAAAAAAAAAAAACAAAAAAAAAAAAAAAACGGTCATGCAACTAAAGAGAAGAAAGGAAACAAAACTATAAAACAAAATCAGAGCGCCGACTGTTCCTTTTGATGCATTATATTTATGTACGCTGTAGCATCACTCCACCATGCTACAACAAAAGGCGTTTACCAATGAAAAAATGATAGCTAAGTGCTGTGTTAGGCGAACATGATCAAGCATACGTGAACAATGAATATATGCATAAGTCTGCGCATTCGGAGGTTTGCTCAGTTAACTTAAGTAGACCTTTTGCCACATATGGGTGGATAGTGATAGGGCCCCGCAGGAACTATATTATTAGGATATCAATTTCCCAGTCAGCATTCTACGTAAATCTATATCGGCTGGGTAAGCTGTATAAAACATCAGTTCATTTCCCTATTTTCTAAGTACAGATGTTCTGACAGGTCCCCGCTGTTTGCTGCTTCAAGACTTTCTACTTTTTTCTTTGTAAATGTCCAAAGACTAGATTATCTCCACCGATTCCCTGCCATGTCGTGCCCCTCCACACCCACACACAGATGTGAAGGGGTACGTGGTGAACCGATGGAGATGCGTTATCTACCCGAATATCGCATGCACTTTATTTATTTATTTATTCACCTGAGTGTCATGCGGCTAAATTATAATATATTATATATGTTGTTGTGCTAAATGCATTGAGCGGATTTTATCTTATGCAAGAATAGTATTGATGTTCAACAGATGTAGATGCTTTCTTCTTTAATATCATTCAAACAGATCATATAGTGTTACATTATGCCTGAAATTCCTGTAGCACCATATGTGGTTTTATATCTTATATTGTGCTTTCAGTCTATAGAATGTTATTTGTAAAAATCTCTTATAAGTTTTTCAGTATGTTTGATAATCCTATCACCGAAACATCCCACAAGGATAGTTAGTCCGACAAATTCAAACAAGCACAAATCAAACAAACATACGAAAAGCACTAACATTAGCTCTGTCTTCCCCAAGCGAGGTAATCGAAATACTAAAAGGACTGAAAAACATAAGAACAAAATGACACATGGAAAGACATACAACAAATCGCCTCGTAGAATAAACCACAAAGCAACAAAGATTAACACCGGGACCATCGCCTTAGAACGGTCAGTAGAGTAAATGTTTAAATGTTGTATTGTTACTCTCATCATATTATATGTTATAGAGATTGTTTTGAAATAAATGTGTTTGTACCAAGGCGAGTCTTCTGTTGCCGTTCTTGTTTGTCCATGCTTCTGTTGTACCTTATCCTTTCTTCGGTGTTCCGGGAAGGATGTGCTTCTTAATTGTGGTGTTTTCTGGATATATTTACTTATGTTTTAATAGCAACACTACAAATCGGTATACCATGGACGACTACTCACAGGGATAAAAACTCACAGTAACTCAATATTCATGCTACCAGGGGAGTAGGTTGTACGGTGATATCTACATGATATTTAGATAATTATAATAAATAAAACATGATACCTAGTTTGCCCTAAAATGTATAATCTCAAACTGTTTTTTTTTTTTTTTTTAATGAAAGATGTCCATGAAGAGCTCTGACCACAGATGTAGTCAACCAATGATTCCAATAGAAAATGTACACTGACTACGACGACCACCAGACACGTTACAAACCAATGTTTCCAAAAACAACTAGAGCGTATTTTTTACGAAGGTATGTAAGATATCTTTCAATATGGAAACAAACATGATGTTGCATTTGGCAATGATATGCCGATATTTTAGCTTTTGCTCAATTGCACCTAATTAATATTCACGAAGAACCATTAGTTCTTATAAATAATGTAACTAAATATATTTTATTTATTTATTTATTTTTTATTTATTTATTTATTTATTCTGCTGCAAGACCTATAGGAACCTTAATTTTAAGATGATTTAGTTAATCAGTTTAGAAAAAAAAAAAAAAAATAGGAAAAAAAGGTAAGGGAAAAGTCCAGGGAGTGCCAGAATTACAAACCGCAGCCCTTCCCAGACATCAAGAGGAACAGGAAATCGACAAATCCAAACAAGCACAATTTGATCAGATATATGAAAAACACTAAGATTAGCTCTCTCTTTCCCGAGCGAGGTAATCGCAATGCTAAAAGGACTGAAAAACACAAGAACAAACTGGCACAAGGTAAGAAATACAACACATCGCCTAGCAGAATAAACCACGAAGCACCAAAGAGTAAGACTAACACCGCCTTAGAACGGTCAGAAGAGTAAACCACCGGGGGTTTAAAGCAATTTTGCAGCTAGCCAACTTCACCCTGGGTCCCGATGCTACTCTTAATACAGAAATACATAAAAATTCTTTTCTGATCATTTTAGTAAATTCAACATATGTTATAAACACAATGGGTATATCATGAATGTCATAAAATAGTCTCCTTCCTTAGGAGTTAATCCAATCACGGTTGACCACTCGGCTTACCTATTTAATTGCACACCGGTGGGTCAAAAAAAAGGTAAGAGAAAAGTCCAGGGAGTGCCACAATTACAACCTGCAGCCCTTCCCAGACATCAAGAGGAAGAGGAAACCGACAAATCCAAACAAGCACAAATCGAACAAACGTACGAAAAGCACTAAGAACAGACTCCATCAGGGCGCCGAATTAAAAAAAAACAATTCATTAGATAGTCTGAGCCGGAGATTTTAACATCGGCTGCATGGGGCTCAACTGGTGAGTGTCTTTTGCTACAGTATTCAAGTGCTGTTGTTTGACAACCCAGCGATCTCTAAGTGTCTTAACACGTTGTTTCTGTTGTCGCTTTATCTTTACGACATTATAGGCTGATGACTTAGTGTACAGATATAGAAAAAAATGTAGGTAAAGCTAACTTTTCGGAGCAATTCAGAAAACTTATTAACCGTTATTAAAGAATTGGCTATAGCCTGGATATTATGCGGCAGACTGCATGCCTAGTTGTCAACCCAATCATTGTTGATGGTTATGCTTCACTCTTTAATTGCACGACGGCGGTTCGGGCCTCAGGCCCAATGACGGCCTCTTCGTAAAATTTTAACCAGTGGGTTGGGGCTTGACGATATGTCTTTGGCTTGGCCCGCCGTGGTTCAACTATTGGTTTTCATTTACTCTGGCATACAGTAGAATTAGCCATGAGTACTCGTCTTTGTTTATTATAGTGATTAATTTGATTTTTATGTTTTCGCTTTGATGCATTGACTGAGTTGGGAGCCTTTATGCGAAACGAATTTTTATGTATTTCTGTATTAAGAGTAGCATCGGGACCCAGGGTGAAATTAGCTAGCTTAAAAGTGCTTTAAACCCCCCGGTGGTTTGCTCTACCGACCGTTCTAAGGCGGTGGTCCCGGTATTAGTCTTACGCTTTGTTGCTTTGTGGTTTATTCTACGAGGCGATTTGTTGTATGTCTTTCCGTGTTATATTTTGTTCCTGTGTTTTTCAGTCCTTTTAGTATTGCGAATACCTCGCTTTGGGAAGAGAGAGCTAATCTTAGTGCTTTTCGTACGGTTTGTTCAGTTTGTGCTTGTTTAGATTTGTCGGTTTCCTATTCCACTTGGGGTCTAGGAAGGGCTGCAAATTGTGATTGTGGCACTCCCCGGACGTTTCTCTTACCTTTTTTTCTGTAACTTAATTATTGCCCATAATGGTTCATGAATGAGTTAGAAGACCTCAACACGGACCAAGCAACTGTACGTGTTTACCACTACGGATGCTGATGGTGAGGGTTGGGATCCAGTAAAGCTTGCTTAAGCCCAAGTTATTCACTCCTAACCGATCCAAGGTGGTACTTACATGTTGGTATTTGTTTTAATAGTTTCCTTTCTTTTTTTCTTTCTTTTTTTAACATTTATATAAGTAAAGGATATATTCAGGTAAGTTTGGGTAGCTGCTAACTTTTTTTTTGTTGTTTTTTAGGAAAGAGTTGCTAACCCTGCTTGCCATCTGTGCATTTTGTGGCTGCTTAATTGTATTTTATGTCATTCCCTTTGGCATTGAGGGTTTGATTTGGATATGATTGTATCAGATCCTCAGTTCACTTATTTACTTTAAGTTTAAAAATATTCAGGAAAAGGTCACGTAGACAGAAATATATCATTTCTATATCTATATGTAAGATTAAGTGTTTATACCTTATCATAATCTGTTTGATTTTAAAATGAAGTTGAACGTTAAAAATTAAATAAATTAAGCAATTTTAAAGCTGATTGGACGCCAGGGTCTTGGTCAACAAGTAGGGTAAATACGCTTAGCTATCCAATCATATTCTTAAGCCCAAAATTGGCGAACTAAGTCAGTAAATGAATATAGAAGAAACTATTGCAACATAAATACCTAACTGAAACTGACAATATTAAACCTGTTTCGCTTAAACATGGTTCATGAGTATCCAACATCGTCCTAATCCCTATACAGTTACAGATGTAATAAGTGATCAATCCGCGTAGGAATTTCCAAATTCATTCTTGGATTAATATAGAGAAATAATTAACTCCCAAGCACTACGAGGAACAATAATATGAAGGTTGACATGTACCGAAACTCAAAGCACCAAAACAACACTAGTAACACCCGGGTATTTCCGATCGTAGATGAGTAAGGTTATGGACAGGTTTTTATCAGAAAATATTTAGGAACAAAAAAGGTAAGCGATAGGTCAAGGGAGTGCCACAATCATAAGCCACAGCCCTTCACAGACACATATATTCTGCAATTTTATTTCTTAGAGAAGTTCTTTGTGTTTGCAAATTATCTATATTAATGCCTGGTATGTCTCAAATGACAAGACGGTATCATGCGAGTTAAACATTTTTTAAACACACTCTCATCGGAGTACACTATGTTTTGCTCGCTCTTTCTTCGTTCAAATGTCAGTCAGTGTAAATATATCGTTTTGTTCGGTCTTTGTTTGCTCTTCATCTCCTAAGCTTTTGCTATCTAAGTAAGGATTTGTTTCGTGTTTGTTGCTTTTTCGTTTTTCCTGAATAATTTTATTTATATTTTAAACAAAATATCTTAAAAAGTAAAATAAAAGTCCAGGATGTACCCCAATCACAAACTGCAGCCCTTCCTAGACACCAAGAGGAAGAGGAAACAGACAAAAAACAACAAGCGCAAATCAAACAAACGTCCAGAAATTACTAAGATAAGCTCTCTCTTCCCCAAGCGAGGTAATTGCAATGCTCCCAGGACTTAAAGACGCAAGAGCAATATTACACCATGCAAAACTGAAACAAATCACCTCGTAGAATCAACCACCGGGGACGGCGGGAGTGGGGAGGGGGGATGGTAATAGCACTTTTACAGCTAGACAATTTCACCCTGGGTCTTGATGCTACACTTAATACAGACATACATAAACATTTGGTTTGCATTAAGGCTCCCAACACAGTAAATGCATCAAAGCAAAACCATAAAAATCAAATTAATCACTATGCTTACAAAGACGAGTACTCATGACTAATTCTACTGTGTGCCAAAATAAATGAAAACCAATAGATGAATCACGGTAGGCCGAGCCAAAGACATATCGTCAAGCCCCAACCCACCGTTTAAAGTTTTACGGAGAGGCCGTCATTAAGTCTGAGGCCCGAACCGCTGTCGTGCAATTAAAGAGTGAAAATTAGCCATTAACAATGATTGGGTTGATAACTAGGCATGCAGTCCGTCGCTTGATATCCAGGCTATAATCAATTCTTTATATAACGGTTACTTAGTTTTCTGAATGGCTCCAAAAGTTATATTTTGCCACATTTGTTTTTCTAATTCTATACACTAAGTCACCGTAAAATTCTTGTTACGAAATACCTTGTTGCAGAAATGTTTTTAGATTGACGTTATATTTCTTTACCAAGGGACTGCGTCTGCGATAAAATTTCGAAAACTCCTTACGATGTTTAAAATAAAGATAGCACTGTCTAAGAAATTTGGCAGTAAGGGCTTTATTACAACAATTAAAGTCACTAGGATTTGAAGAAGCTCCGGCGAATCTACGGATACGTATACCCCTTCTGAGTCGATCGCCATCCAGAAAAGTAAAATTGATTATATCAAAATCAAAATCGTCCCGTTTATCATAAATGTTGGTGGAAACTTTACCATTAAATATACACAGATTCAAATCCGAAAAAGATGCCTTGGTATCGGAAAATGGGATATATTTGATTGTAGTTAAGTCGGCCAAAGTAAATAATGTTAATATTTAATAAATCATCAAGGTATCCTGAGTTGAATTGAAAATCTCAATAATGTCAGCCTGATTTCCGTGAGCGATAACTTCATGAATTCTCTCTTATAACAAACAATAACAAAAAAAAAAAAAAAAAAAAAAATCTGCAACAAGGGTAGTACAAATTGTTCCCATCGAAATATTAATTATTTGCCTATAAAGTTTAGTTCCAAATCTTATAAAATTGTTGTCCAAAAGATAAAACAAGGGCATCCCAGACTTTTTAACAAGATAATAAATTGTAATTCTTGTACACATCAGAAGTAAAAAAAACGTATATTCTTCGTTGCAAGTAATTATTGGGTATTTTCCCGAATAAGCTTTCGGTGAATTAAAAACAAAATATTTTAAGTATATCGTTTTTACGATGATGATGTAAAGTAGTATACAGTGAAGAAAAATCATCTGTAGACAATTTAGAAGACTTAAACATTTAAGATGTGAATTTATTAAGAATTTCATTGGAATTTTAATTAATCAAAAATAGTTAATTCCGTTTCTTTCTTAAAGAGTATCATAGTATTTAATTCAATGTTTCTTGACAGCAGAAAGGTATGAAGTTAGCACTTTGACAAAATAGTAGTCGTACATGAACTAGAATTGGCAATGATACGTGCTTTATAAGGTCGTACTTATCCTGCTGTTTGTGTCATTTTACACATCAGGCAATCTGGCCGAGAAAATGGGATAGGCTTTTTTAAGTGATTGCTAGAAATTCTAGAAATAAAACCCATTTCTTAGTTCTACGTTTTCCGGCATGATAAGGAATTTATTCTAACACGAACATTAGAGTCTCTGCTTTCAAGACCAGTCAGAGAAATAATTCTTCAAAGTTATAGTCAAACTTTCAACATTTTCTACATTTTTGTTTTGTCAATCGCAACTTAATATGATTAAATTGGGGCATGTGTCAACCATGCGAAACTACCTATTCAAATTGTGCGGTGCCAATAAACAAAAATTATGCATAAATCAACACAAGCAATAAAATACTTTCTGTAAAAACTTCATTTGGTGCTAATCTCTTGAATTTTAAAGTAGCTTAAACAAACACTAGATTTTCAAGCGATTTGCTGTCATGTGGTGAGAGGGTGATCACGTCTGATTTTCTAGTAGAAAGCTAGCGTAGTGGTACACCATGTATTCGCGTTTAAATAAAACTGATAATGGTTGCCCGGGTAAGGGTACCTATTCGAAATACTCGGATCAATAAAATACACAGCAGGATCAGGCTTAAAAAGGTGACTCGAGTTTTTTTTTTTTTTTTTTTTTTTTTTTTTTTTTTGTGTGCGTGCGCGCGCGAGTGTGTGTGTGTGTGTGTGTGTGTGTGTGTGTGTGTGTGTGTTCGCGTGTGTGTGTGTGTGCGTGTGTGTGTGTATGTGTGTCTGTGCGTATGTGTGTGTGTGTGTGTGTGTGTGTAAAATGTCATTTACAATAAAGATCACAACTAGACGTGCGTTTGTAAAACACTTTGCCACAGCTATACGTGTTTCGCTACAGTATAACAAAGTTAAAAATGGATTTAACTCTCACAAAAGTAATCCGTGTCCATTTATCTTTTTTCAAAGAGTTAACAAGTTTCAAGGCGTTTGGTTAAATAATTATAGCGATATCTTGTTGGCAAAATTTCATTATTTGCATTTTACAAAGGGCTCACTCTTATTTTTATGTCTGATTTTTTTAAGTAAAGCAGGTAATCTACATAAGATCCCCCATATGCCACAAAATCCCAAGGCCCTAGCTCGAATAATCTTCGAACATGCCGTGTACAGAACCTAAAAAACAAGACATATCGCAACAGGACAGCTCACCTGCACTCGCGCTTGTCAATCAGATAAAAAAGTAAGACTCAAAGTGAAACTATTATGATTCAAAGAGTGTGAGTAAATGTAATAGTATAATTTAAAAAAAAAGCCCCTGAGTAAATACAAGAGATTATTAACCTTTAAGGTAATTTTTTTAAATATAAAACTTCTATGTCCGTGATCCTGACCACTAGGTCATAGGGAGGGGGCAGTGCTGAATAAAGGTTTAGACCAGTATCTATATTCGTGCTAAATACAAAGTAAATTAATGCAAGGATTTGGAATTAAGAGATCTTAAAAACTTTGACGCAAAACTTTTATCAAATATTTCTAAGTCTGTCACCTTGACCTCTAGATTATAAGCAGGGAATGGAATAGTGGCGAATAAATGAAGTAAATCAATACAAGAATTTAGAAATTAAGAGATCTTTTACGAAAGCAGGCAAGATAATCTGTTGAACACTCTGTAGATCCTCCTGGAGCGTGAAACCTCTATCAGTCAGGATCTGGTCACCAGGGTGACGGGAAGTTCTGCTTATGTAGCCTAATTTCCTCTGTAAGCTCTATATCAGACACACAGCATTCCCATGTTTTTGATATGAAAATCACTGCACCCAAAGCGCTACAAACTAGCAGGAACTTCACAGTTGTTTGTTTCTGGTATTGACTATAACACTGAGCTTTAGCTTCTAAGTTTTTTTAGTTTCCTATGAAGATTTCAAAGCAATTTATGACATTTAACCTAGGAATTAAACAAAAAATTGTAGATCTGTCTCCCTGTCTGGCCTCTAAATAAGAAAACTAATCTTAGCCTCAATTAAAGTAATCCACTTCCAAAAGATGTCATTGACTGTTGTTTTGCCCGCTCCTGTTTGGTCTGATAGCTGTTTAAATTTTATATCCAGGCGTAGGTTAACAAATGCCATAAAGAACCGGTCTTTATGGGATAAACTTGGTTTTGAACTTCTTGCATACTGGTTAAGGAAATCAAACGTGTTTTCAAATACAGCACTGGACAATCCAGAATAGAACTGACACTTTGCATCATTTCCTTCAATCACTGAAGCTGCCAATTTCGCTTCAGCAAGTGTAGACTGTACATCTGCTAATTCTTCTTTAAGAGACACACTCTCATTTCTGATATTGTGAATCACTCTATAAAGCATTTGCCTTTCAGCTTCTTCCATTTGGCGTGACATCCCAGAATCTGAAGACACTTGTTTAGAGTTACCTGCCAATTCAATGTTCTCTTTTTCACGCTGTTCTAATGGTATGGTAATGAATTCAGGCTCTTGGATGGTTGTCGCATTTAAAGTGTCTAATCGCATGGCTTTTCTGCACTGCGGTCCATCATCTGTGTTTATCTCACTAAGTTGCCGTCTTTTTGTTGCGGAGATGAACCGACTAACCATTTTCTTGTTTTTTTTTTTTTTTTTGTTTTTTTTTTTTTTGTTGTTTTTTTTTTCACCTATTTGTTTTCAGATTCCATTAATTGAATAGGCGTGGCGCATAGTCTGGATGATTTAGATCTTTGTTGGGTTTCCCTTAAATAAAATTCAAAATTTATTCTTTGAGATATGCTTGAAAAGCCACCCACACATGTATATATCAGCAGTACCATGAAAAAATGTACCTTTGGACATATATCTGTAGCGAAGGCTCAGATCAGCATGTACATATGTATAGAGACTGATCAGAGCTTTCAATGTATGCATTTGCCATTTATAGATCCTAAGAGTAAGTGACCATATGGCAAAATATTTTCAAGTTATGGGTACTCATTAGAAGTACCTCGGTCGGGGCACTTCTAATGCGTTCTCACAACATATGTTACCGGGAAATATAAAAAAAAATATATCAACAAGTTTTGGTTGAAAAAATGCCTTACCTATGCATCTATATATTGTATAGTAGACAACATGGTTCGAGAACATACTGTACAGCCCTCAATCCTCTCATATCAGGCTTCATCAGCCATAAGTCACCAATGTTAATGATTGATGTGAATTTGGTCAAAGGTTCTTTTGTTTCTATTATACTATACCAAGTTTGTAACGAGAAATCGTATCCTTTATAGCATTTCGAACAGGTGAACCCAGTCAGTACAAGTGCACTTTTGTAGCCTGCGTATACACTGCATTGTTTGTCCGTACAAACTAAAATATGCAATGATTCTGAGGGTGAACGAAGAAGAGCGTGTTTAGACTCAACCAATGCTTTGAATAACTGTTGGCATATGCTGTTCGTGGCGTCTTCTCTTAATGCGACTTAGATCGTTTAAATATTTGAGGCAGTGTTCAGTAAAAGCTCGTTGAGCACACAAAACGTTTTTGCAGCTCATTGACGCTATCGCACGTTTTTGTGTGATTTTGTCATCTTATCTCTCTAATTTTATCTACTGGAATAGGGTAGATCGTTTTTGTTTTAAGTAGGAAAGAATCCGAAAACCAATAAAGCGTGTTCGAATGAATGCTCATCGGATGCCTTTCATTTATTGTGATTCATGTTGATTTCAATTCATATTAATTATGTAGGCTCTTGATTATAATACTGTCAGTAGGCCGTAAACCGTGACAGTGTTAGCATTTGAGAATTACGTGTGGTGCGGTGCCTTACTTTCTTCACAAAAAGCCTTTCAATGGTAAAAGTACACACGTTTTAGGACACAAGAACCATATGCAATACCAAAGCATATAGAAAGAAAATACATGTATACCAATTTCACATATGTACATGTATTTAAATGGCGTACATATTATTTTTGACCTGCTATACCCATACAGTTGCCTTGCACCCAACAAAATGCATGAAAAGTTTGGGAGTTCACTTTAATTCTGTGTTTTAGCAACTATAAATGCACCCTTGCCAAAACAAAACACAAAAGATCATTTCCAGTGAACTTTAAAGTTTATAATCATGTCAATAAGTAACAGTGGCTTAACTAGAACAGTGTGTTTGGAGAAAAACGTATGTCCCCACCAGTTTGAATTGACCTATCGTTGAAAAAGGTTGTATCTACAATTTATCTTTTTTATTGTGTGTGTGTATGTGTGTGTGGCCGATAGGGGAGGGGGGAGGGGGAGGGGCATTTTCCAAAATCTAAGCCATAGTGTGACCTTGAGAATGGGATCAAGATCACCAAATTCTAATCTGTTCTTGTCTCTGTCTCAACAAAATAGCTGTACCTTTGGTCAAAATCCATCATTTCATTCTGGAGACAGGGTGTAGAAAAGCCATTTTCCAACAATCTGAGCCCTCCTGTGACCTGAAAATAGGGACAAGGTCACCAAAATCTAATCAGTTCTTGTCACTGTCTTAACAATATAGCTGTACAAGTTTTGTCAAAATCCAACATTTCATTCTGGAGATAGCATGTAGAAAAGCCATTTTCCAACAACCTGAGCCCTCCTGTGATCTTAACAATGAAATCAAGGTCACCAACATCTAATCAGTTCTTTTTCATGTCACAACAATATAGCTGTGCAAGTTTGGTAAAAATCTATTTAATCCTTCATGAAATATGCTGCAAACAAGCCATTTTTCAACAGTCTAAACGGTTGTGTGACCTTGAAAATGGGGTCAAGGAGACCAAAATCTTATCAGTTCTTTTTCATGTCACAACAATATAGATGTATAAGTTTAGTTAAAATTCATTCATTCATTCTTGAGACATGGTGTAGACAGGCCATTTTTCAACAATCTGAGCCTCTCTGTGACCTTGAAAATAGGGTCAAGGTCACCAAAATCCAATAACTTTTTGTTCCTATCCCAACAATAAATCTGTACAAGTTTGGTCAAAATCCATATATTCATTCTTGAGACAGGGTACAGAAATGCCATTTTCAAATAATCTGAGCCCTAATGTGACCATGAAAATGAGGTGAAGGTCACCAAAATCTAAATAGTTCTTTGTCATATAACAACAATATAGTTGTGAAAGTTTGGTCAAAATCCATCAATTACTTCATGACGTAGGATGCAGACAAGCCATTTTCCAACAATCTAAGCCCTTGTGTGATCTTAAAACTGCGGTCAAGGACACCAAAATCGAACCAGTTCTTTACTATGTCACAACAATATTGATGTGCAAGCTTAGTCAAAATCCTCCCATTCATTCTGGAGATAGGTGCATACAAGCCATTTTCAAACAATCTGAACCCTTCCGTGGCCTTGAAAATATGATCCAGGTCACCAAAATCTAATCAAAATCTAATCAGTTCTTTTCCATGTCTCAACAATATAGATACACAAGTTTAGTAAAATTACATTCATTCATTCAGGAGATAAGGTGCAGACAAACCATTTTCCAACCGTCTAAGCCATCATGTTACCTTGAAAATAGGGTGAAGGTCACCAAAATCTAATCAGTTCTTTTACATGTCCCAGCAATCTAGATGTGCAGGTATGGTCAAAATCCATCTGTTCCTCCAGCAGACAAGCAATTTTCCAGCTTTTTCCAGCACTCTAAGTCCTCGTGTGACCCTGAAAATGGAGTCAAGGTCATCAAAATCTAATCAGCACTTTTCCCCCACCAAATGATGAATTTACGAAAGTTTTGCCAACATCCATCTATTCATAAAGCAGATAGAGTGCAAACAAGAGGGTGCGTCGACAAGGACGCCGACACTGACGCCGACGCCGACAGGATCCGCACTAAAAACAATATGTTCCGCCCACCCCGCTATGGCGGGCATAATAATTCTTGCCGTTAAGCTGTTAACATTAAGAATAAGAAAGTATAGCATGTTCAGATGATATATTACAAATGAACAGTCAAGTATAGCATGTGAATATTATATATAACAATTGCAATGTACGCTATTATATCTGAATTGTGTTTTATCATACTAAAATTTTCAAGTTGAAAAGTTTAATCAATTTGATAAATTGTACAATATCATAAAGACTATAGTAGAGAAGTGCCTACTTCCAGTCATTTATATAAAACAAACAATAACAATGTTAACTCCATGGTCATATGGTAAACCTTTACCACACTTAGAGCCAATTCAACAGACGACATACCGGATACACCCCTCCCGCCCTAAAAAAAAAAAAAAAAAAAAACAGGCTCGAGCACCTCATATAGATTGTTTCGACTGAAGAAAATCCGCATGGAATGCCATATTCCGCACTCCCCCTACACCTCCCCCTCCCCCCCCCCCCCCACACACACACACACACCTCCACCCACCCACCCCACGCAATAAACAAACAAGACAGACACATCTCAGCATGTCGCCCGCTAAACTTTATACTCAGAGTGCTGTTCCTGAGCTTATCAAGGTAAGCGAATTGTCATATTTGTTTCTTGGTTTAAAGACCAGTAACACGAATTGAGCATTTCAGGAAGCAATATCATGCAAACCAAAAATAGTTATTTTCATGCAATCATGCAAACCAAAAATAGTTATTTTTGTCATGTTTGTCTTTATCGTTATTCAAAAAAAGCTCTACATGAGGATAACAAAACTATCACTTAATCATATGGTTCTAAGCATTACGAAAACACGCCTATTCAAATACATGTATATTGAAAATTTCACCACCAAAATCTAAAAGTATTCAGAAAAAATTTTGATATTTTTCGTATTTCTGCACAAAACATAGATTGTGGGTACTCGTTAGAACCGCCTCGCCGAGGCAATTCTAACGAGTACCCACAATCTATGTATTTAAGCAGAAATAAGGAAAATAATGTATACCTCTGTAAATCCCAGTATTTTTCAGTCCTTTTAGTATTGCGATTACCTCGCCTGGGGAAGAGAGAGCTAATCTTAGTGCTTTTCGTACGTTTGTTCGGTTTGTGCTTGTTTAGATTTGTCGGTTTCCTCTTCCTCTTTGGGTCTGGGAAGGGCTGCGGTTTGTGATTGTGGCACTCCCTGGACTTTTTCTTACCGTTTTTGAAACGTGATAATGTTTTAGCATTTGAGTATCAGTATGGGTAATTAGCTCGGATTGTACAAATTAAGCATACTAGAGAGGAAAAATAGGATGAAGCTCCAACCTGAAATTCAATTGGCATTTTAATAAGTGCTAAAAAGAAAAATTCTTGAGAACAATGTTACATTCACAAACGCTGTTTGCCTTTTCGCTCACAAAACTTTGCACCCAAACTAGCTGGCAATATTTATCCAAAGCATTCGGATACGTCAATTCAACTCATTTGTTCTAAAATTTGAAGTTGTCAAATTTGGGACTTGCTGCTGGGTCTACAAATTGCTGGACGTGCATTGCAAACAGAGCAGACCCTGCTCAGACATCATGATGTCGGGCTACACTGTTTGCTCAAGCGTGTCATGCGAAACCTTAGGGTAAGTAGGGCATTCATTAATTGAAAAAGTACGGTAAAAGATTTCTTGTTCTTTTTTTTTTTTTTTTTTTTCGAGCAAAAAGGGACCAGCTGGAAGATTGTCATTGTTTTGAGAAATTATGTTTAATATTATTCATATCGGGAACATGTCTTATCTAAAACATCTTTCCTTTTCCTTCCCCTTACCATGAAATTACAGTACGGTTTATGACCCTAAATTGTCTGAGAAAGCGTTGCTGCTCTTGCAGCGCACAGCATGAGGTACATAAAACAGGTAAGGGACTACTTTTTTTATTAAGACTGGTTCCCTACTCCCAGTATCTCTGTCTGAGTTTTCCACGACTACCATTATCAGTTATCAGTTATCAATTATATATATAGTAGGCCTAAAATAATCTTTTGTCTCTGCAAGAAATAAAATATAGTCAACAACAGTTGTTTAATCATTAAAATATGCAAGAGAAAACATGCAAGTTGTTAAGTATTATTTTTATCAGCGTGTTTGCTTCATGATCATCCCACCCCCACAGACACACACCAGCACCAACACAACCACCACCAACACACACGCACACACACACTCGCACACACACATACACACGCACACACACACACACACACACACACACACATCCCAACAAAGATGCGCGATTTCCTTGCTCACATTCAGAGAACCGGACATACGGTAAATGTTCTAAAATTTAGAACAAAAAAAATAAAATTATTGTTCTTGCTGTTCGAAACTTTAGGAATCATGATTTGCAAAAAACATTATGACAGCACCACTGACTGCCAAAACTGGTTTGGCTATTGGACGTTTCCGGACGTCCGAACTACATAAAAAAGAAAAGAACATATGCGACGAAAGTTTTTTTTTTTTTTTTTTTGCTTTATGTGATTGATAATCTTCATTTGAAATTGTATGAACAATTAAAATAATTACCATTCACTGGTGTTTGTTTTCAATTAAATCCAGTTCTATGTCGAATTAAATTTTCTTCCCCACCCCCACCCCCCCCCCCACCCGCCCTCACACCCACAATAATAAATACAATCAAGTTTATTCGGATGGCCAGGATGGTGCACTTTTTAGAGGTATTTTGATTTAATCCACTGCACAAAGTTAATAAAAAACCGACCGGGAACACACATATTTTTATCGCGTTCACTGTCAACAGATACAGGTTGCCCTCTCCACTTTACCATTTAGTTACCAATATCGAGACGCACATGCTGACCAAAATACTTCAAAAGAGTACCGAACGGTTGTTCTTGTTGAAGTGACTACATAACATACAAGGTATTTTTCCACAAAGGTGAAGTACGTCCGGTCAGTATTTACGTGACGCTGTGTATTGTGTCAGCCGTAACCATCTGTAATGAATTTAAATGTGAAAAGCGCAGGCTATTGGACTTCCACCGATCCGCATACTTAATGTAATGGACTTTGTTTCCTTGTTTTTTTTTTTTCTTTTTGGAAGTGCAGAGTTCACACTGCTGTGGATGTAATGCATTCTGTTGGCGATATGTGTAAACCCAGACCAGACTGTGCAGGTTGGTCTAAGGTGGTCTCAAATGCCGTAAGGTAGTTTCTCACAATTATTCAAGGGCTCATAAACACGACCAGTGCGGATCAAACCAGATCGGCTTGCGCATCCACGCAGCCTGATCAAAATCAAAGATTTTCGCTCTGCACCAAACTGAACTACGTCAAATCTGTGAATTGCTATTATTGTTTTGAGTAATGCTTCTTTTCTTTATGCACTGCCGTTTAGAAATTGGTGCTGGAACAGATGATCCACTTGATATGTCTACGATGTCTTTTCTGAAATTTTGATAAGGGAACCATATAATATTACAGTCTTGTAGAAACATTAGTTTTTAACCTAGCGCATGTCTTCTGATAATGATGTTTATATATATGTTTGTATTGATGAGAAACTGTGTACAGTTTAAATCAATAAAATTTCTGTTCTGTTCTGTTCTTGATATGTCATCAATACTAATCCCTTCATTAGATCCTTATTCAGTGAAAATGTCCCTATGTGTATATGTGTAACTCAGATCAGAGTGCGTAACGCAGTCTCTTGAAGAATGGCGTCCACTCAGTTCGCTGATTAGGTCATTGGTATAATGTACTGTCCCGGCATACTGTAATACATGAATCGCAGTCTCCAGCTAATGCACAGACTGATCAGATTTGTAAAATATGAATAGGTTCATTTTTGCTTGTTGGGACCATTACTTTCAAATACCATGCACAATGCACATCTTGACAATTACGTGGCCAGTCGGCAAATAATTTGCTCAAGGGCTTTCATTAAGGTGTTATATTTCCCACTATGAAAACCATTCAAAGCTGTAAATCTTTAGCACGCTATATTTTGATATTAGAAGACGATGTACTGGAGGGGTGCACGACATTTCGTCGAATGACATTTCGTCGATACGACGTTGCCTCGAATGCGACATTTGGTTGCTGTAACGTTTTGTCGAGTGTAACGTTTGGTCGAGAAAAATTGTCTGGTACGACATTCAGTCGGAAATGTCAACCAAGTTTTTTGATTCAAAGGCATTTAAGAAGTTAATATACTGTTATGCGTCATTGTTCTCAACTCGATTATTTTATGAATATGCGGCTAACGATCCTGAACTGTCACGGTGCAGAAAAAAAATTATAACGGTACTTAGAATTCAGCATCCTTTACCGAGTGAAATATAACAGGGTAAGTAGAATTCACTTTTGTGAAAAATGACTTAATTAATTCAGCATTCCTAAGGTTCATTCATGTACATTGATGAACAATACTGTTGTTGAAAACTACGACAATCGCCCTCTTCTGGATTACCTACGTTCATAAAATATAACTTTGATAAACCTGACAGCTGACTACAGGACCGTTTTTCTTAATGAAATAAATTCATTATGTACCGAGATACATGTATTTTCTTTAAAGTCCATGTAAAAAGACAAGGCGGCTTTCCGACCTTAATTCCGGCTTTTATACTCTGTAACGTACACTCAGATAACGCTCAGATACAAAATATGTCAATAAAGTATCTAATTTTTGGAAATATCAAGGTTTTGGCCTTTTCGGCCAAATTTCGACCAATTCGACGAAATGTAGACGAAATGTCGTATTCGACCAAATGTCGTCGGCTACTAAACGCCGTATCGCCGAAATGTCGCATTCGACAAAACGTCGTTTCGACGAAATGTTCGATAACTTCTACATATACTAAACATGTACTTGTTAATCAAAACAATATTAAATCCTTACATCTATTTTCTAACAATCGATATATACTCCCGACAGGCTATCAAATATTGAATTTTCTCAAAGTTGTGATCCTTGGAAGAGTATTTAAAATTCAATTCCACGAAATTATGAACTAAAATATCAGATGAACCGTTGGACATTTTCTAACTGAGAGCCGTTTGCTTCACTTGGATTATGATGGCAATGCCACGCTAGAGTTTATGACAGGTGTGACTATCAACTATTGCCAAGGTGCACAACCCGGGGCAGTCGTGCGTGCATCTCAGCTTAGCCTTGGGTGATGAAAATGGCATCTGATAAAACCAAAGGCTTAATCAAGTTTGTATCAATTCGCATATCAAAATCATTAAAAAAAAGTCATGACGGTTCAGCAGTTACAACCATTTGCTAAATAGCCATGAAAGGATGGACTCACAGGTTGATAACAGGTGACTCTTAAAAGGTTACAGGGTAGCACTTTTGTCAGATTTTCCCACACGGTACTAGATACAGTCATATTTGTACCCAGCTAGCATTCTACGTAAATCTACATCGGTCCGTCATCGGCCCGTCAGCTACCCTGACGGGCCGATGACGGCCCGATATAGATTTACGTAGAATGCTGACTGGGTAGTCATTACACTTATGTTCTCCACTTACCCTCGTGCAATGTCAAATGGTATTTCGCAAGCCCGCAGGCTACTTCATTTCTTTAACAATTAAGCGTAAAAAACAGCTGCGTTTCCACAAACATGCTGAAATAAATTGGTCGGTAGGTAAGAGAAATTTTATTTATTTATTTATTTTATTTTATTTTTTTATTTATTTATTTTTTTTTTTTTTTTTTTTCATTTTTACCAGAAAAGTACAGGGTCTGGCCTGTTATTTTATGAAACCATGGGTATTTTGTTGAGGGTTGGTGCTTTACTTTTTTTTAATTTTGCATTTTTACTGATAAAGATAGCAAAGTCTGGTGTTTGAAACAGGGTCGTCCGGGTTAGTGGCAACACAGCTATTTTTTTTTTTTTTTTTTTTTTTTTATTACACCTTATATTATTTTCATTGTTCGAGAGTTGTTTTGCTATTTTAGAGACCTTTCGCTCCTACGCACATTTGTTTGATTTGAATTACCATAATAAAAATTGTTTTTGATATGTTTTAGTACTTTGTAATTATTGCGGCCTTTCCAAGATTATTCTGCATTTATATAAGGCACAATATATGATGAGGCTTAATTAGAAAATATCTTGTCTTGCCCAGAAAATTTGACTCTTCAGCTATTTTTAGTTTTTGTATGTGTGTTTATTGCACTTAATAGCCATATCTTTTAGAATATATTCATAAGCTTACCGTATTGAAACTAGTGCAGTAGTTCATACAATATATATAACCCAGGAAATCCGTGTAAGAAGTTTGGCCTTACACACCCCTGAGGTTTACCACGAATGGATTTGAACGAAATGAAGAAGAAAACAAAGTCTCCTGCATTTCAAGGTGCTAATCCTCAAGCATTTGAATGTAGAGAGCGCAAATCTTTTCCCTTACGAGTGATTTCACAGCTTTTTGTTTCAGGTTTTACGCACACTCATAAACATTACTTAACCGAATAAATAAATGGTGTACTTAGCCACTCGACAGTAGCACACATCAATTCTTAGCATAGCCGAGACAAGTGTACAATTTCTCTTTCTCACACAATGTGTCGTATGAGCAATGTTTAGAATCAGATAGACCGTCTATAATTCGTAGTATACGAGAATGTTCACCTCGAAGTCAAGGCCTAAAAACAAGATATGAAATGTGCCCCCTTATTCTCCCAGTCTACCCCTACCTAAAATGATTTCTTTTGAAACTAAGGTATTTAAGTCTAGTTACTATCTACGTGGGTAAATTACGTAAGAGTTTGTTTACAATCAGTCAAAACGAGAAAATATGTTACATAACATCACTAATAGTTGGACATTGAAATATAATTGATAATTTAATAAAATCTTTTGCATTAGTGAATGCTTCAGTAAATCTTTACAAATAATATAGCAATGGATACAAGGAGAGAACAGATGCAGCTGTTGAATCTTATGCATCACAACATTATGAGTAATACTGTTATTACTCTAAGTATTCGGACACTTACAATCACTTCAGAACTTGTCCTGGAAAGGTTCACGTCAGCTACTGGTAATTTAAAATTTGCTGACTGACTAACAAACAGAAAAGTTATGATAAAACTGCGATCAAAGTCTTTACTAAATGTTTCAGTCAAAATATTTAGGTTAATGCGGTGTTACTGAAAGACGATCTACAAAGATCTTAGCAGATAATTGGATACGACTGAAACAGTTTGGAGCTGTTTTGCGAAATTGGCAAATTCTATATGACAGTGGGTGGTTTCCCTCGTGTTTGACATCTTAGAAAAATGAGTGTTGGTCTTAAGGAAAATATTCCCATCCCTATAGGAAATATTCTTTCCGTGAAGGATAACCCACATTACAGAAGTGAACGATCATGTGGCAGTGTTAGATATTTCACATAGAGTACATTTTTTATTTTCCCGAAGTATATTGGAAATGATCAACTCTTTTTGATTATGCAAACAGGCAAAAATGGCGACCTGCACGTTCTTACGTGAAATGATAACTTTTTTCTGTTTATCACGATCAACTAAGACAGTCTCGTGTAGCAAACCGATCAATACCTGATGAAATTTATGTAAATGCGTTGTAGTTTGCCGTTTAAACTTGTGAAAAATGTTTGCATTCAACGGCACTTTTTTAAAGCTAAAATCACTGTTTTGTAGTTGTTGTTTTTTTTTTTTTTTTTTTTATAATTATAGTTGCTAATTTTGCTTTCCACTTTGATTGAAAGACGGCGGGCGCTACTCAGAGTAAGTGACTAAGCATAAACAATGTTTTAGAAAGTTGAATGACTGTCGACGGCTGAAGTTTGTGATTTTATTGTCTCCTGGCTTTAAACTCACAGTAGTTTTATTTCTAGTGACCGATCCAAGGCGGTCCCTTTGTTGCCGCACTTTTTTTGTTCGTGCGTCGGTGGCTTCACACCTGACGTTTGTTTTGTTATACTTTTTTCCTCATCTATTTTTTGTGCCACGGAAAGTGTGTACTTTGTGATTTTCTGTGTATCTTCACTTATATTTTTTATGAAATATTGCATATATCAGATAGAATCTTACGAAATTTGCTGTGATAATTTACGTATAACAGAGAATCCGATATGCAATACATGTAGCTTGTTTCGAATATCAAGATTTCATTGACAGAGGGTGAAGGCTGACTACTATATTGACACGATTCTAAAATAAATGATTTAAGAGAGAGAGAGAGAGAGAGAGAGAGAGAGAGAGACTTTGTTTTCTGGGACAGACTATTTTTGTCAACCACTTAGGCATGGGCTCAATGATAACAAACGCCCAGAAAACCGAAACTAGTGCTAACAGTTCAAATGTTCTAATGACGACATCAATGTACCATGGATCTTTACAATGTGGACGTTTACAGACACGTTTCTGACGTATATGTTTTGCTACTAAACTGTACAAAGTCTTTCAAAAATTAAATATGACGTATTCTCGATTGATTTTTCACCTGCCTACCGGTCGCACGCCTGCGTTTCAGTTGTTTCTATGGCCTTTTGCTTGCAATTGTGTCGAAGTATTTTGTTATTGTTTCTCTTCTCTCGGTGTATTTGGAAGGCTACGCTTCATGGCTGACGTTTTCTGGGTTAATTTATATTCTTGAAAGGAGTAAGTTATGTTTGAAATGCGAGGTAATGTGCAAGATAAATAATATAGAAGAGTTCCAAGAATAGCAACATTCGCACACGCCTGCCAATGACACCAAGAGGAAGTGCAAACAATCTATGATAAACAGTATCCCGGCCTCTTATTAATTCGCCGACGTAAGTGGCTGTCAGCAGGGATCGCAATTTATAGACTATAATTCATTTATTTCAGTTGCCTATGTTTTTCTAACATATTTTTGCTAAAAAACCATAAACTTAAGATGTTTTCAACTGAAAAAAAAAAAAAAAAAAAAAACAACAACAAAAAAAAAAACAAAAAAAAAAAAAAAACTCAAACACGATGTCAAAATGGAGGTCACTCACCTCAGCAAACCGTGTACTGAAGTCTATCGGTACCTTGCTCCTCTGTACACTCAGGACCGAGGAAGCTATCTCCTAACCTTAAGACTTTTACACGAGTGCATTATTAAAGGTGTATTTACCTTTGTAAAGAATCACTGCACCCCAATTGTGACAACTAATGATACAGCATTGCGAACATCAACTGAAGTAAACTTCTTACATACAAAACATTTTTTTTTATTTCTTTTTACTCTCTGACATAAAAGTCATCACTACTAAAACAATTTTCATTGATGTCTTTTTTGAAGTACCCGAAGTTGGGGGTGGGGGGAGGCGGGAGGGGGGAAGGGGGAGATTTAGATGTTCTTTTTTTTTTTTTTTTTTTTTTTTTACTTTTTGCTTTAGGGAACTTTTTCCTGCTGATTGTTTTTTAAAGATTCTATAGAGGATTTGATCAGTTAAGTTGTCGTCTGTTTTGCTTTTCCACTCACAACATTGCGTAATCCTGATCTTTGCTACTTTCACTTTTTAACTGGTTCTCTACCCCTCTTTTCCAGGAATGACATTGCTACTTGATTATCTGTGACATGTGTTGACTCAGGGACTGGATTGATAGGAGGAGATGCAGAGAGGCACTGGACTGCTTCAGATTCTGAATGATAAAGAAGGAGCTTTGACAGTATCACTGATGACAGACGGATTATACCCCACACCGCTTAAATGTACTCTGGATGGATAGTTATTGGTTATAAAGCTGTAGCATACACTTTACAGGCTACGAGTAGACTAGCTGCTAGACTGATAATAAAAGTCTGTTGATGTTTGTTTATTATTTAAAGGTTATTGACTTGTTAACAATAACAAGTCTATTTGGAAGAGTCTCCAATACATATCTTGACTAAGTATTACAAGCATTTTGTGAAAAGCTCTAAGAGGAGATTGCTGCTGTGTTGACATTACGAAAACACGCCTATTCAAATATACTGAAAATTTTACCACCAAAACAAAAAAAATTCAGATAAAAAAAATCTGATATTTTTCATATTTCTGCTCAAAACATTGATTGTGGTACTCAGTAGAACCGCCTCGCCGAGGCGGTTCTAACGAGTACCCACAATCTATGTTTTGAGCAGAAATAAGAAAATTAATGCATACCCTTGTAAACCCCAGTTTTACTGTATATTTGTGGGGTTTAAGGGGGTCAAAACTATATAGGCGTGCTTCCGTGAAGCATTTATTAGCGTCAAATGAGCCATTGAAAATCAGATGATGCCAGCACCAAATTGTTTATCTAGCTGTATTTTAATAGTTCCCAAAAACAAACCAGATCACTTCCAGTCAAGTGGCATATAAGAAGAACTGTCTTATATGCCATTTGTTCCAGTATAATTCTTCAGTAGAATCAGTACTGTGTTATTTACAGCATATAAGTATAATATAAACAGTTATGATCATGATATACACTGTTTAATTGCTATAAGTACACACTAAATAGTGTATGATTAGGGTTTACACTGTTAGATTGGATAAAAATAACATAAACAGAGTGTCTAATAAGGGTGTATACCTTTCGATTAATATAATAAGAATATATTAAGACATGGTGTCTGATCGGGTCTACATTTTTTATTATTATAAGAATAAATAAACCGTGTCTCATCCAGATCTCTGTATGATTAGTATGGTAAAAATAAATAAACACAATGTATGATCAGTACTTATACTGTTTGATATGAGTATGAAGAATAAATACAGTGTCTGATCTGTATCTACACCGTTTGATTAATATATTATGAATAAAATAAACACAGTGTATTATCAGGGTAGGCATTGTTTCGATAATTATAATAAAAAAAACAGTGTTCGATCAGGGTCAACACTGTTTGATTAGGTTAATATAAGTAACAGGGTCTATACTGTTTAATTAACAGATGTCTATTAAGAATAAAATAAACATAATTTCCGTGCAGAGTCTCTCTCTCTCTATCTCTGTCTCTCTCTCTCTCTCTCTCTCTCTCTCTCTCTCTCTCTCTCTATATATATATATATATATATATATATATATATATATATATATATATGTGTGTGTGTGTGTGTGTGTGTGTGTGTGTGTGTGTGTGTGTGTGTGTGTATTCAAATAGAGTCTAAATCGATACGGTCAAACACACAGAGAGACTGGACAAGATATGTCGACCACGACTGTTCCATCGAGAAGACATGGTGGACCATAGAAACTGTTGAAGAAAAGTGGAACAAACTCTTGATTATAGTGTTACTGTCTTCTGAGCTCATACTAATAGTCAGGAGGAATAAGCCAGTTTATTTTTTTCTTCATAAAAATTACTAAACCATTTTGCATATCTAAACCATACAAAAAAAAAAAAAAACAACAAAAAACAAAAAAAGAAACAACATCAACAAAAATAAAAACTATGGCATTACGAAAACACGCCTTTTTAAATATATTGAAAATTTTACAACCAAAAAAAAAAAAAAGGAATATTTTCAGATAAAAATACATGATATTTTTCATATATTTTTTTCAAAACGTAGATTGTGGGTACTCGTTAGATTCTAACGAGTACCCACTATGTTTTTTTAGAAAAATTAGAAAAAATAATGTGTACCACTGAATACGCCAGTTTCACTATATAAAAGTGGGGTAAAAATTATATAGATATGTTTTCGTGATGAAAAAAATATGCAGTTATCAATAAATTGAATATTCACGGTATACAATATATATATATATATATATATAAATATATATATATATATATATATATATATATATATATATATATATATATATATATATATATATATATATATATATATATGGACATAACAATTACAACTTGGTATTTGACGAAAAGAGCAATGAAGAATGTCTAAGAAAGATTCGAACCTACGTCGTTAAATTCAATAATACTTTTAACCACCTAAAATACTGTCCACTGCGCCATAACGATGTGATGTCTCATCAGCTATCTGTATGTAAATATGTAAATGATATGAGCAGCCGGGACACGGCATTTACTACAAAATTGCATATGCGCCCTGCAAAAACTCTTAAAAGTCTGCGCATCCGCAAAGGCTGATATCTTTGTTGTTCGCTTGAAACCGTTTGAATCCTTGGCTCCCCTCAGAGAACGCTTTGAAGATTGATCAGTCTGTGCGTACGTTCAGGCTGATGTGAGTCTTCGCTGGGCGCATATGCAATCTATAAAATGCTGTTCCCCGGCTACAGTAAATATGCGGATACCTATCAAAAGATCCAATCACGGAATACACCACCACAAGGAACCGAATAAGTTACAAATGACCTCTGAAACGACACCATTACGAAAACACGCCTATTCAAATATATAGAAAATTTCACCTTCAAAAACTGAAAATTTTCAGATGAAAAATCTGACATTTGTCATATATCTGCTCAAAACATAGATTATGGGTACTTGTTTGAACCGCCTCACCGAGGCGGTTCTAACGATTACCCACGATCTATGTTTTAGAGCACAAATATGAAAATTAATGTATACTCCTGTAAACCCCAGTTTTACTGATAAAAGTGGAGTTAAAGGGTTTAAATTTATATACGTATGTTTTTGTGACGACAGAATAATACATCAAATCAATGAATATAAACGAACAAAAACAAGGAGGAACTGCAAAAAAAAAAAAAAAAAAAAAAAAACAAAAAAAAACGAGGAACTGCAAAAAAAAAGCCTTTTTAACGGTAAACAGACAAAAACTGTTTGGGGAGGCCTAACCCAAATGGCAAATGTCTATAAAAACGTGACAGACCATTTTCGTGATACGTTCAAAATACATAATTATATTCATCTAGCCTTTGGTCCTTCAGAGGTGAAATTCTAACTCAGTTTGCTAGTTGATAAGAAAAATGATACCAGTAAAATATACCTTGGTGTCATGACATCTTGGCATCACTATTCAGTAACCAAGAAAAAAACGCTCCCATCAGTTATCTCATATCGGTAACCTTGAAAAAAGCACTGTTTGCTGTCCGTTCCAAGTGGGATTTTCTTATGTGAGCCCGCTATTAACATAATTGTGCGGGCACCCACAGTTAGGCTACCGATTTTGCTTACTTTTGGGTTTGTATGAATGAATTATTTTATTTCATTTTTATGTATTAAGTTAGCACTATGGCCAGTTCCCATCTAGTAACAACGTAAGTGACAGGCCCTTTTTGTGCTACGAAATAAACTAGTCTAACCTTTGATCCTGCAGATGTTAGATTCCATCTATATGAGCACATTTCTACCATTCGTTGTCTTATTGGACCTGTTCAACATTTTGGAGCGGTATGGCAATAAGAGAAAGTTCTTGATTTCACAAACGTTATCGCTCTAGTAATATTATCAGAAAATCTACTGCGTCTTTCAAGTCCCATTTAGGTGTCTTACAACATCGGCTCAACGTCGATGCAACGTCATGACGTTGCATCGACGTTGAGCCGATGTTGTATTAACGTCATTTTATTGTGGAACCTTATGCAGATAAGGTGTCTCATTTACACAACTCTTTATTTCCAAAGAGAATGTGTCTGGCTATACTGCCTGGAGTTGTGTTCTTCTGTTTTATTGTACTTTCATTGTAAATACCATAGTACCATCTTGAAAAGAAATGCAAGCGTAGTTCTCTGACCAATTGTAGTTCGACCTGAAAATTTGGTCTCGATGGCTCCAATCCGGACGAATGAAACTGTGTCCATGCACGCGTAAAATGTCTGGTAGTAGCTTGTAGAGCATGAAAGGCACTCTTAAAACATTATATGCCCACTGCGTTTTATAATCAGTTCCGTAACTTTCATACCACATGGATAAAAAACAAATGGCGTTTTCCTGGTCATGATAAACTGCGATCCCAGTGCGCCCTTTATTTTAATAACCTACAAAATATGCAACGGCAAATCGAACAGATATTCTGCACTGTACATAGCTATCAGCCTTCTACTGACAAAAAGAAAATTGCTTGGTTATAAAACCTGGCGTTTCGTTAAATAGTTCATATTGACATCAGTCTGGCGCTGCGCTCTAAAAAGCACACACATACACACGCACACACACACACACGCACACACACACACACACACAAATTACTCATAAGTAATTTCCTGGTTAGACAACTGGCATTTCGCTATATATTTCATAAAAAAAAAATAAACTATGTTGCTCTCTCTCTCTCTCATTAATAACCAAGTACTAACTTTTAAGAACTGACGTCATCATTACAAGTACAGACAGGTACACTAACGTTTCCCCTTATACGTCCTTACTTTGGTACAGTTATTTCTGAATATTTACGAACTTGTCTAAATACTATTGAATGGCTAAAAGTGTAAACCCTAATCAAACATCCTTAGCTTAGACATGACTGTCCGAATGTTCAGGGAAATATGGACATGATAACTTCTGATATATATGTTAGGAGAAGGAGTATACATAACATCTAACAAAAAATCTTTTTGAAAGCACTGGATCCAGAAAGGATGCTGAAATGATAGGCGTTAAACTATGTGTTGAGAGTTAATTATTAACAGTGCAAATGATTTGCTTACCTGAGGCCTTTTGGCTTTCGCCATCTTCAGAGGTTTTCTATTTAAAAAAAAAGACATAAAAATGTAAACTTTAAAGATAAAGGTTGCATAAGTTGAAAAACAGATTATGCCCTTTTCGGACCCATGTTACCTGGCCCGCTGCGACTTGGTAACTGATCGTGTTTTGATATATGTGAAATGTAAACAATACGCGTAAACACAACGTGAAAAAAGTATACAGCTTATCTTTACTATCATCACAACGTGTAAAAAGTATAAAGCTTATCTTTATTATCAACACCACTGTGTCCATATACGCAATGTATATAATGCACATAAACCTTACACCAAAAAAGGTATATACACCAAGCTGAGTGTTTCTCATCAATATGTAAGGCAAATGGGCCCAACTTACGTATAATCACATGCACTAAACGTTCCACAAAAGCTGTCGCATGCCCCGACTTAGGAACGATGATTCCCTCTACTGGTCGCCCTTGTTGATCCCATATGGCAGTATAGTGTTCAGACGTCGGATCCAATAGCTCTCTCTCTCTTTCTCTCTCTCTCGCTTTCCTGGTTCGATCTGTCCATTCCGGGTCGTGCTTAAAGCAACAAAGCGTGGCGTGGATGAGGAAATAATGTTCTGGTGAACAGGTGTTCTACATTAGGAGACCTCTCGAACCGCTTGTGTTTCCAATCATCTTGGTGGCCGTTCATCCGTTGGTTCACACTATCACCGGTTTTGCCAACATATTGTTTTCCATACTTGGTGCATGTTATAAGGTAGCTAACATTGGTCGTCTTACAACTAGTGTTGCACCTAAGCTTGATTGTTGCCCCAGACGCTGACTTGGCGATCTGTGTGGGGGTTATCATTTTGCAGGTTTTGCATCTTGGTTTGCCGCACGGTCGTGTCTCCTCAAGTGGTTCATCATCACACATGTCTGGTTTGAGCTTTGCACGTGCAAGAAGATCCCGCAGACTCTTGGGTCTTCTGTAGGCCATGGTCGGTCTTTCTGTAAAGATCTCGCTCAAAGTGCTAGAGGACTCAATGATGCGCCAGTGTTTGTTGACTTTATCCCTTACTTTTGGCAAGTCTGGATGACACTAACCGCTCATCGGAGAAATAGCCGAGTTTCGTACCTAAAAAGCCATTGGCAACCCAACAAACAAGGTCCTGATCTGGAAACGTTTATTAGCAGTGTGGAGTCTGACATAACGTCACAAGTCGCAGCGGACCTGGTAACATTGGCCCGAAATAATCATATATATATTTACTCAAGCAAAAACGAAACTGAGTACTTTTATTTTTGCTGTAATTTTTAATCTACTCTGATTACATGAACGGATTTTTCAAGAATAAGAACACATATACCCATGTACCTGATGTACTCATTTGCCTTACATTTTATTGCATATATGTCCTCGAAAGCGACCGAGTGCAGTTATATAACTTTTGCACGTGCAAGTCGTGTTCCTCGACTACCAAATGTTATTTGTCAGTGACCGATTTACGCGACCTCTATACAATCGAAAAATCACACCCTACTTTGAATTCGTTTCAATTCAAAGATGCCACGGCTTCGTGAAAATGATAGAGATCAGGCTATTGTACTTCTTGCTTCTGGCGTTAGTGTTTCTGACGTCGCAAGACACTGCCATCGGAACACCATAAATAATCTTCGACAACGTTTTCGGCAAACTGGAACGGACAATGATGCGGTTTGTTCAGGTAGGCCAAAGGTAACGGCCCAACGTCAAGATCGTTACATTGCGTTAACGCATCTACGTATCGGGTTTAAAGCGGCTTAAAGCACTGGTATTCAGTTTGGCATTTCAAGACAAACTGTTCTGAATCGCCTTCGCAAAAACGCAGATCCAATAAGAGCCATGCGGCCATATGTAGGACACATCATTAGATCCCGCAATCGTAATCTTCGGTTGCTTTGGGCTCGACGGCATTAACGTTAGACTCGAGCCCAGTGGGCAAGGGTCTTGTTTACAGATGTCCCGTTTCAATTTGAGCTTTGCTGATGGCCGAGGTGAACGTTTAGCCGATAATTACTTGCTAGAGAGGGGCAGATTTGGCGGAGGTAGTGTACTGGTTTGGGGACGGATAATGGGTGGTAGGAAAACAGGTTTGATCGTAATTCCTGGTATTCTTACTGTCCAACGTGACAAGTTTGAACTACCATTACGAAAACACGTCTATTCAAATATACAGAAAAGAGTCACTCTAAAAACTGAAAATGTTCAGATAGAAAGTTTAATATTTTTCACATTTCTGCTCAAAACGTAAATTGTATTGTGGGTACTCGTTAAATCCGCCTCGGCAAGGTGGTTTAAACGAGTAACCACAATCTATGTTTTCGAGCAAAAATAAGAAAAATAATGTATACCCGTGTAAACCCCAGTTTTTCTATATAAAAGTGAGGTTTAAGGAGGTCAACATTATACAGGTATGTTTTCTTGATGTAAAAGGTAAAAATTCTGAAAAACACAAGGACAAAACATAAGGCAAGACAATATACCATCGCCTCGTAGAATTAGCCACAAAGCTACGCAGTGTAAGAGCAACATCGGGACCACCTCATTGAACGGTTAATAGTATAAAACTACCTGGGGTAAAGCACTTTTACAGTCGACTAGCTTCAATCTGGGTCCCGATGCTTCTCTTAATACAGAAATACTTTATAATTCGGTTCGTATAATGATTCATAAACATGACGATTTTGATTTTGATATAGTCAATTTCCCTTTTCTGGATGGCGATGTCCCCCGGTGTACCTCATATGGGATATACATATCTCAACTGATTAGATTCGCCAGAGCTTCTACAAATCTTAGTACTGCCGTAATAAAGCTCTTACTGCCAAACTTCTTAGGCAGGGCTATCGTTATCATAAACTTCGTAAGGCGTTTTCGAAATGTTATCGCAGACACAGTGCCTTGGTAGAAAAATATAGAGTCAGTCTGAAAACACTTCTGCAACAAGGTATATCGGAACTAGAATTTTAAGGAGACTTAGTATATAGATTTAGAAAAATTGTGGGAAAATCTAATTTTATGAAGCAATTCAGAAAACTAATTAACCGTTTTAAAAGAATTGGCTATAGCCTGCATATTATGCGGCAGGCTGCAAGCCTAGTTGTCAACCCAATCATTGTTGATAGCTATGCTTCACTCTTTAATTGCACGACGGCGGTTCGGGCCTCAGACTCAATGACGGCCTCTTCGTGAAACTTTAACCAGTGGGTTGAGGCTTGACGATATGTCTTTGGCTTTGCCTGCCTTGGTTCAACTATTAGTTTTCATATACTCTGGCATACAATGGATATAGCCAGGAGTACTCGTCTTTGATTATCATTGTGTTAATTTGATTTTTAATATTTTCGATTTGATGCATTTACTGAGTTGGGAGCTTTTAAGCGAACGGAATTTTTTTTATGTAATTCTGTATTAAGAGTAGCATCGGGACTCAGATTAAAGATGGTTAGCTGTACAAATGCTTTAAACCACACCCCCACCCCCGTGGTTTATTCTATTGATCGTTCTAAGGCGGTGGTCCCGGTGTTAGTCTTACTCTTTGTTGCTTTGTGGTTTATTCTATGAAGCGATCTGTTTTATGTCTTACCTTGTGTCATTGTGTTCTTTTGTTATTGGAAAGGTCCAAAGATTTTATGTTAAGTATATTTGCTCCAGTGCAGACTACTTCACACAAGTTACTGATAACGTTCATTCTTGGCTTGAGGAAATAACATGAACCAATCCAAATTCGGCAGGGATACTTCAGTATTCTCTGACTGTCATTGCGGTGGGCATATGTTAGCCGAAATTTGCTGAAATGAACCTAAACGCAAGTTACTATCCAACAAGTATTACCTTTCAAAAATAGCTTGGGTAATATCAAGCACGCAAGTTTAAGCTTTTCGAAAGAATTTCCAATCAGCAATTACTGAAATGCTACAAATGCACCTCTGATAGGGGAAATTAATCGAGAGATTTGAACGGTTGTCAGACCTCTTGCTACCTTTGAGTTTCGCGGCTACCTTTGAATTTCGTACCTTTCCGGAAGAAGCTTCATTACTCGGTTGTTTTTGCATTTTTTCGTGCTTGAGATTTCGCCACCCGGAAGGTTTTGCATCTTTTCGGTTTGACGAACATTTTTCGGCTATGACTGGTTATAAATAAAGCGTGTCAGGTGGAACGGGGTCGTGTAAATTTATACCGTTATTTACGTTATTTATCGGACAAAAAAGATCTGAACAAATGGCGTTTATCCAGATCAGAACAGAATGTTTTCTTCTTAAACTGTGATAGCATTATCGCCCCAGATCAGATTAAAACACTAATTACCGTAAAAATCGTAGAAACAGACCTGTATGTACCGAGATCAGACTATACTGTTTTCTTCGCTACTTTGTATAATATTGTCGACCCAGGACAGCTCAGGAGCAGAGTTTACATAAATCAAGGTAAATGGTTTTGAAAACTATTCTGATTAAAATTTAAACTTTGGTGTAGACCTAGGCAGATCAGACTGTTTGTTTTTTAGCTATTTATAGCAGTGTAACTCTAAGTCAGATCAAGAGTGCTGCAGTTATTACCGTACATATTTTACGGAGAAAACAGGCCTAAGCAAACATGTTAACCCATATCAGGTCTAACTGCTTTTGTTTCTTTTTATGCAGTGCCAAACAGAGCATACAAGAAGAACACTGATCAACGTCTAAACAGTTGCTGTTCCACTAAGTCAACTAGCTTCTAACAATAGCTAATCACAAAGCCTACTGTAACTTTCGTTAAGATATAAACAAAACACGTCTTGATCATCAGCAATTCCCACATTATAACATTCTCCAAATACCATGCTAAACCTGTGATACATCTTTAGTTCTACTAATTTCTGTTTTGACTGTAATTTTGAGTCCTTTCAGTGTCAGTAGAAGCGAAAAACTTAAGACCAACTTTCCATATAGATTATTGCGGATAATAAAGTGCTGTAACAGGTGGTATGCAAACTATGGATATTAAATGGTAATATTTCTTCATATGCTAAAATAAAGAGTATGAATGAATTTGTCTTTAAAAATTGTGAAGAGCGCCAATATACCATTATACACGACCATATTGGTAAAATAGTACAATTCAGTAAATTTTGTTTTGTTACCATAAATTGTTCATACTTATGTGGCCGTTTTAGTAACAGTACTTGGGGCCTATTTGGCCTGAGGCAATTTTATTAGGGGCAATTTTGGTCCAGGGACGTTTCGTTTGTAATTCGTAAATGTATTTTAGATAACTTATAATATGCTTTTCTAATGTATATAGTATACATTAAACGTTTGAATGTCCTCATCCAAGTACATTTTTAAACTACTTTTATCATATTGGGTGGTAAAAACATACTGGTTGCAACTTGCAAGTTGCGAAACCGTACATTGTATAAGTAGCGAAACCTCTTTTCGCGAAAGCGTATGAGGCGAGAAACTGCACAGATGGCAAACTTGCAATTCGCGTAACCTTTTTAAAACATTTGAACATCTCAGTAGCTTCAACAGCAACAACAGGAGGCACAGATGTGATGTTGTAATGGACTCCCAATGTTTACATCCTTAAATGCTAGAGTTCATCTCGGTCAGTTTAAATAAACTTGTTTCGTGTCTGTTTGTTTGCGTAAATTAAAACCACCTTGGGTAAAATAACCATGTTTTATCCAAACAAAAATATATAGATTATATAGACAATGGCCTTTTATGGTCATTACTCAGCTCGCCGGGACTATGTCCCTGGAGAGCTTATGTTGTCACCCAGTCAATGGCGTCGGCGCCTGTCGGCGTCTGCGCCCGAGTTAGCACAGTGTTTTAGTTTTCAAAGATGTGAATAGTTTTTTTAACTGTTTAAGGTACTGCTTTCATATTTGGCCTACACTACCTTAGTGTAAGACCTTTCAATAGCATACACCACCTTCTCCAAGTTAGACCCTTTATATAGGTCAAGGTCAGTTCTTACTTTTTCATTTACACCCTAGTCTAAGTTTTGCGTTTAACTTTTGAAAAGTGTACGTAACTGCTGAAGTATTCAAGATAGAGCTTTAATATTTGGGCTACACCAGCCTTAGGGTTAGACCTTTCAATAGCACACACACCTTTTTCAGTTTGACCTTCTGCCTAGGTCAGGGTCAGGTCATACTTTGTCATTTAAACCTATGTTTGAGTTCTGCGTTTAAGTTTTGAAAAAGCGTTCGTAACTGCTTAAGTATTCAAGATGCCGCTTTAATAGTTGGCTCACACATACCCTAGGGTAAGACCTTTCAATAGTACACACCCCTTTCCTCAGTTTTACCTTCTGCCTAGGTCAAGGTCAGGTCATACTTCTTCATTTACAGCTGTGTTTAGGCTCTGAAAAGTGTGCATGACTGCTGAAGTATGTAA
The DNA here is from genome assembly GCA_964016985.1 of Anodontia alba. Lineage (NCBI taxonomy): Eukaryota > Metazoa > Mollusca > Bivalvia > Lucinida > Lucinidae > Anodontia > Anodontia alba. Next base: position 13,081,821 of record OZ024832.1, read on the forward strand.
AATATAGCTTTCATATTTCGTCCACACCAACCTAAGAGATTCAGCATGCAAGATATAGCTTTCGTATTTTCTTCACACTAACGTCAGGAAAGATGTTTCAATGGCATTTATCCCATCCCTCAGTTTGCCATTCTTCCGACATTAAAGTCAGGTCATACGCTATCATTTACAGCTATGTATATGTTCTGCATTTAATCTTTTAATATTTAAAGATTATTTTCTTATCCGATCAGCCCTTTCCGGCGAGCTGCGTTGTCTTCTGACAACTCTTGTTCTATATGATCTACACACTTGTGTTTGGAAACAACATTCTTGGTCCATATGTGAACAGTCTTACAGATGGGTCAGAGATAAACTTGACATAAAGTGCACTAGATTTGCACAAGACCAGAGATAGGTGTGCGCATTACTTTGCCCTAATTCTGAGAAACACGTACAGGATACTTTGAGAATCAAGTGCACTAGACTGTTTTGAGCTAGAGATAGTACTAGAGCTAGAGTTGCCCTCTGACTTCAGGTGATGTGCACAAGGAAGTTCACTTTTAGTGTTTCAGTTTACTGTACATGCATGTATCTAAAGCTTGAGTATTATTTCTTACGAGCCAAAATCGTAACAAAATAGAGATGATTAAATGACATTCCTCCTCTATGATTAGTCTCTCTGAAAGAAAATAGGTAAAAATAAAAAAAGATACTTATTTATTCATTATTCACACATACTCTCTGTCTCTCTCTCTTACACACACACATATTTATTTATTTATTTTCCTTTTGTATTTTTTAGATTTATTTGATGAAGTACCAGGTAATTACTCACAGGTATTTATTAAATAACAACCCTTTAAAGGTGATTTGTTTGAATAATGTGGGATGCAAACAAAGTATTAATCAAATAATCATTTCTTTAATTGTCCGCTGACTGAATCTGAATATGATAATTATGAGCAGAACTAGTGAGAAGTGTCATGTAATTTCAAAGGTATAAAATGTTAGCAGCACAACTGCTGCTTTTATGTGACTCAGTTGCCTGGTACCGTTAAAAGTCAGATCAGTCAGTCAGACAGACAACTGCATAGTTCATCTTTAACTCTGTTACCTGTTCAAGATGACAGCTCGTCAGAAATCTCTATCAGGTAAGATTACCTTCATAATAATCTCTCTCTCTCTCTCTCTCTCTCTCTCTCTCTCTCTCTCTCTCTCATTTGCTCACTGTCTCATCTTTTGTTGTACAGTAATGATTAACTTACATATTATTATACATATTTGGAATCTCTCTGTCTCACACATTTATTTATTTATTTATTTTATCTTTTTTATTTATTTTGTCTCAGATATGGAATCTTATTTATTTTATATTTTACATTGTGTATGTATTTTCTTTCTTTCTTTTTTTATCTCTCTCCATCTCTCTCTTGTTTATTAGAGACAGGGTTATATTATAATTTATTTATTTATCTATTTTGTCTCAGGTATGGAATCTCATTTTTTGATTATATATATATTTCTCATTGTACACACATTTCGTGGAGCGCTGTGGTGCAGTGGTAAAGCGTCGGACTCGAGATCGATAGGTACCGGGTTCGATCCCCACTAACAGCACTAACAGCAAGTGTTGTTTCCTTGAGCAAGAGGCTTTATCCACATTGCTTAGTACTGGTTTCTACCCAGGAAAAAAGAGGGCCACATGGAAGATTAGTACTAGATTACTAAATGTGTTACCCTCTATAAATAAGGTCGATTATTATTATTATTATTATTTAGTATCTCTCTCTCTCTCTCTCTCTCTGTTTATTTGAGACATGGTTGTTTTATAATTTATTATCTATAATGTTGCTCATGTGCCAAGCGAAATCTAAGCTCAACATGCGCATTCCGGCCTGAGGCTTCATGGGGGTACGTGCGCAATTCTACAGAAAATTACGTGTCTTGGCTCATTGATTTTTTGGGTAGATTGGTGTTTGGCAAACAGTGCAGACCCAGATCAGACGCCGAAGAACAGTTCTGTGGCGTCTGATCAGGGTCTACACTGTTATACTGGCTTTTCTAGGTACACATGTAATTCTTGAAATTGCTGTGTCCCACTTAATGTGTTGAAAAAAGATGTACAGTTCACTGGTTTGCTCAAACATGATGGTTGTGGATACTCGTTAGAACAACCCTAAAGACACATTGTTTTCCTTCTTTGGCTAGACCCCCCTCTCATGATCAGCCTCAATATACAGTCCTGATAAGAGAATGCACATCAAACGCTTATCTTATTTGAAAGATTATGGGGTGATTATAAGGATGTTAAGTCTCCTTAGTTGGGGCTTATAAGGAGCAATTCATATAAATGAGAAGCATTCAATATGTTACTTTAGAACCAAATAAATTTGCAAATTACGCATTTATTTATTTATTTATTTATTTTTGATAGATTTTCCAAACTACAAAAGTGTTGTTTTTTCTTGCATTGTGAACTATATATATATATATATATATATATATATATATATATATATATATATATATATATATATATATATATATATATTTCACTGAATGGAATATATATATATATATATATATATATATATATATATATATATATATATATATATATATATATATATATATATATATATATATATATATATATATATATATATATATATTTCACTGAATGGAATATTTATTTATTTATTTATTTATTAAAGTAAATAAGAACATTTCACAACAATTTGCATGTAATGTAAAATCCTTTGTTCTGGAAAAACAAACTAGGAAAACTTATTCCTCTGAATACTAATCGTTAACTATTCATATACTATTTTAGTCATTTATCATTTTTGCCGTGTAAAGAATGATATCGTGTAATTAGGAATCTTTTGATATAATTTCCTTATCCTTTTGTTCTTTCTGTCAATAATCACCAGTATCAAATACTTCTATATAACGCTTTGTTTTCACATGTTTGTATTAAGACTGGTGGCAGCTGTTAGCAATAAAATATGAACAGCCTTAACCATATCATATAAATATATTTATATCTTAATATATACTCTATATTGACCCAAAAACATTTCAAAAACCCGCCTATTAAAGTACATTGAAACTTTCACCACCAAAAACTAAAGTTTTCAGATAAAAGTTTCTGATGTTTTTCATATTTCTGCTCAAAACATAGAAAGTGGGTAGTCGTTAGAACCGCCTCGCCGAGGCGGTTCTAACGAGTACCCACAATCTGCGTTTTGAGCAGAAATAAGAAAAATAATATATACCCCTGTAAACCCCGGTTTTACTATATAAAAGTGGGGTTTAAGGGAGTATGTTTTCGTGATGAAAAGTAATTGTATCAAAAAATGTGAATGTTTTTTTTCTACAATTGCACAAACTGAATTTTCTGAAACACAGTTATTTCAACAAACTAGTCTGTATAGTGAAGATTCAGACCAGCCTGCGCATCTGCGCAGTCTGAGCAGTCTTCACCACTGCTTATTTGTCCAAATAGCACTGACTGATCAGGCTGCGGGATGCGCAGGCTGATCCAATTCTTATGCTTTTTTGAAATTAATGTGTACCTGCCAAAAACTGTAAAATTCTTTGCCTGTTGTATATTGCATTTTTATGACACAACATGTTTTCGAGTATATTCAATCAATAATCAATCATTCTTTACTGAAAGCAGAAGGACATTATTATTACACATTGACTTGCTGGGCAAGAAAGAAGAATAAAGAATTTTTCTCTTATTTTTCCGGAAAATGGGATTTGACGTTTCAAATCTTATTTTACGGGAAAAATAAGAAAAATCTTATTAATTCGTCGTCTGCTGAAACTGCCCATAACGTGGTAAATGATAATTCTCAAATGTCTGTCCGAAAAACAAAATATGCTCCACATGACGAAGACATGCCTATATAATTTTGACCCCCTTAAACCCCACTTTTATATAATGAAACTGGGGATATACAGGGCGGGCGTCGAGGCGGTTCTAACGAGTACCCACAATCTATGTTTTGAGCATAAATATGAAAAATATAAGAATTTTTTTCATCTGAAAATTTTCATTTTTGGATAGTAAAATTTTCAACATATTTGAATAGGCATGTTTTCGTAATGAAAATGATGCTTTTCATGAACAATGGATTTATTATACCCTTTTAATCTTAGTCTTCACTGGTGCATGTTGTTCCATGTTAAATGTTGAGAAAATTCTGTGCTCTGGTTCAGGCAAGTATTACACAAGGATGCGCTTATCACAGTTATATCCAAGTTAATGTCATGAAATATTTCTTATTAACTGGCACACTTTAATCTAAGGGGGTATAGCTGTCAAATTAGCAACAGTTATTCAGTATTAACAGAAATCTGCAGAAACAAAGAGCAGACAGTAATCTAATGTCTTGGTGTTTTAAGGATAAAAGCAATTTTACTGTTCAGCAAATAACCCAAAAGAGGCATTTAGACTCATTCAGTGTGTGTGTGTAAGTGTGTGTGTGTGTGTGTGTGTGTGTGTGGTGTGTGTGTGTGTGTGTGTGTGGCTTGCGGACAAACATTATAGAGCTAATCACAACTACAACAGTTTTTGGTTTTACGGCCACTTCAAGGGTTATTTCACTATTTTACGGGTAAAAGCAAATATTGTTCAGCAAATAACTCAAAGGAGGCATTTAGAGACCAAAAACGGAATGAAAAGATAATTAACTTTTTTTTGTGGTTTTGGTTTTACGGCCCCTTCAGGGTTATTCACTATTTTAAGGATAAAAAAAATGACTGTTCAGCAAATAAACAAAATAGGCATTTTGAGTCCAAAAACAGAATGAAAAGATAATTATCTTGTTTTTTTTTTTTTTTTTTTTTTTTTTTTTTTTTGTTTTAAGACCCCTTCAGGATGGTAAAAGCAGTTTTGCTGTTCAAGAAATAACCCTAACGAAATTGTTTCACTTTTTTAAGGGTAAAAAATTACTGTTCAGCAAATAACCGTAAAGAGGCATTTTGAGTCCAAAAACAGAATGAAAGAAGTTTATCTTTTTTTTTTTTTTTTTTTTTTTTTTTTTTGTGGTTTTGGTTTTATGACCCTTTCAAGATTATTTTACTTAGTTCGTGCCGATCATTAATCTGAGGTGGGCGAAACCCGAGGTACCGGAGAAAAACCTCCTGACCTTCCGTTGCAGAACTTGGCGTCTCAGATGCTGCCCGAGCGAGGCTCGTACCTACAGCGATGAGAGACGTAATGATTAAAAGTCAGCGTTCTTACCCATTAGGCCACAGGATTCCGAAAAGATATTATTTGACAGATAGAAATAATATGACATATGCGTTTTAGGATTCTAGATGACATTTTTGGATAAAAAAAGAATAAGAACATTAAATGCCTTCCTTTTATTAAAGAAGCCAAACAAAAAATACACTTTTTCGTTTCCCCGCCCAAAAATAGATTGTAAATGATCATTAGAACTGCATCATTCAGGCGATTCTAACGAACACCCCACAATCTGTTTGGAGCAAAAAAAAAAAAAAAAAAAAGAAATTCTCATTTGCCCCTGTATAACTCTCTTTTTTGCACTTTGTTGGAAACTAATAAACCGCTTCTTATTTCTTGCCCAAACATAGATTGCTGAGGCTCATCAGAACCGGTCATTGAGGCAATTTAACGGAGCACCTCCGGAAACTCGTGCATACCCCTGTATAATCCTCTGTTACCAACCCACTCTGTGGGAAGCTAATGAACAGTTTTTTATTTCTTGCCCAAACATAAATTTTGGATGCAATTAGAATCGCTTCACTGAGGCAATTCAAACTAGTACCCCAGAATGTGTTGTTTGAGCAGCTTCTGTCTGCTTCCTTATAGCAGAATTGACTGTTTGGCGGCTGACTTTTACATTGTCTTCGTGGAGCAGTCTGGAGACAATCTGTACCTAATTTACTCCAGACTGGTAGAGCTGTAAGATCCTTTGTCGTAGATATGGAGTAAGTCTCTTTACATTTACAGCACTGGCCATAATTAAAGATAAATATAATTGACCTTAGTTTGATGATGTTAAAAATAATCTAAAAATATTGATGAGACTCCAACCAAATATGTATGTATATACATGCATATTGAGATTGCCCATTAGAATATGGCTGTTACTGTTAAAACATTGAAGTCATTGTCTAGGTGTGAAAATTTATTGACACAATATTGCCAAGACAACAGTTCAGTTACCTGCGGATTGATTTAACAGGTGGCACTTATAATAACTTCGCGGGAACAAGACCGTGAAATTAATACCAATGTAAATCTCAATTTTAAGAGAAAAGTGTGTTTTACATGGGAAAACATTATTTTCCTTATTTTTGCAAAAAAAAACAAAAACAAAACAAAAAAAAAAAAAACAAAAAAAAAAACATAGATTGTGTGTGCTCAATGAAGCGGTTCTAACGAGCGCACACAATCTGTGTTTGATGCAGACATAAGAAAAATATCAAAATAGTTTAGAATGAATGAATGAACAATTTTGAGAATAAAAGAGAGAGAGAGAGAGAGGACAAATAAATAAATAAATAAATAAAATAAGAAATTAAGAATGAAATAAAATAAAAAGAGAAAGAAGAACTTTTTCCTATAAGACAATTATTACCAAGTCAAAACTTTTCTAAAAAAAAATGGGGAAAAATGAAAATAAATAAGAAAGAATCATAATAAGAAAGAAAAAAAAACTATTGGCATTTGTCTTAAAGAAATATTGACTGTTAAAAAGAAAGAAAAATATATGTAGTCCGCAGAGAGAAAGGCTTTTCTTTAATCAGTATTATTTTCCAGTGAATAAGACTACTTTCTAGGTACATGTGTTAAGCTAAATCCGAAGTTCACAATGAACATCAAGTGCACTACAAATCAACATTGCGCTTCAAGTGCACTAGGGTTTGAGCATGGGTTGCACTTCATTGCTCAAAGTTAGTGCTGCCATTGTGCACTACAAGTGCAACTGGGTTGCACGAGGGTGTCAAGTTTATCTTTGACGTATCTGTATATCCACAACCGTGCTGTGACATACCCTATTGTAAAGGCGTTAGAGTGTGTTTATTTATTAACATTTAGCATGCTGGGTAGATATATCAGCACACAGCATTTTGTAATATTTTCTTATTTTCCCCTGGAAATTGTCTTTGGCTTTTTATGCAAATCCACATAGCCTTTTTTTCTGGGAAAAAATAAGAAAAATATCATTATTTTGTCGTCTGCTGTATTTGCACAGAGAATGCTAAACCTAATGTTCGTTGTCATATTTTGTCAATTATTTTTGTAGCTGTATGCCTCATTTAATATTGTTTAATATTGCATTGCAGTAATTAGTTAATTAAGAAAACTGTTCACTTCTCACTTTGCTCTGTTCAACAGAAAAAAAGAAGACCTTTCATTTGGATTCTTTTTAAAGAAGCCAACTTAAAAGGACTATTGGGCCCAACAGTTCAGAGATCTAAGTGCCCAGTCAGCATTCTACGTAAATCTATATCGGGCCGTCATCGGCTCGTCCGGGTAGCTGACGGGCCGATGACGGCCCGATGTAGATTTACGTAGAATGCTAGCTGGATGGTAACACCAATAATCAGGCATGTGAGAGTTCGAAAACGAAAAAATATATATATATTTCTAATAGTTATGTTAATTTATTTTAGTTGCAACTTGGGACTATTGGGCCCAACAGTTCAGAGATCTAAGTGCCCAGTCAGCATTCTACGTAAATCTATATCGGGCGTCATCGGCTCGTCAGGGTAGCTGACGGGCCGATGACGGCCCGATGTAGATTTACGTAGAATGCTAGCTGGATGGTAACACCAATAATCAGGCATGTGAGAGTTCGAAAACGAAAATATATATATATATTTCTAATAGTTATGTTTATTTATTTTAGTTGCAACTTGTCTTTATTTATTTTATTTAGTTGCAACTGGTTTTGAGTTCTATACTCGGCAACGTAAATATACATTCTGTTTTAAATATATTGTCTTTATTTTTTTTTTTTTTTTTTTTTTGCAAATGTTTGAATATTATTTTACCGCAACCTAAAGGAGAATAAATAATATCGAAAAAAAAAAAAAAAAACTTACTCATTTGCATACAGCTAAGGTACACATCAGCATATTCAACTGCAGACGAAATTCTAAACCGTTTCCTCTTGTACCATTCTGCATTCTGCATTAAAAGCCTTACATTTCATGTGAATCATCTAGGAGGATCATTCACATGAAATTTCAAACCTTAATTACATCAGAACAAAAAAAAAAAAAATAAAAAAAAAAACAAGAAAAAAAACAATAGAATGTCGTCTGCTGCAGTTCTGAATAGAACTTTCAGGGTTAGATTCTGGTTAATTGTGACGGTCCTGATATGTCTGTGTCAAAGCACAGACTGACCTGGAAATTCGCTGTTAAAATATGCAGTAAGCATCGTTTTTGCACGATGTGTCTCAAATAATGGAGTTGAGGGGAATGGATACACTGGGTAGATTTTTCGCCATTTTGGACAAACGAGACAACTTTTGTGTCTTCACGTTTGCCTTTCAGTACACCAAACTTCATCTGAAAACGGAACATCTATAAAAGGAAACTAGGAGCAAATTCATTCCTTTTAGAGTTGATCCTTTTTCCAAAGGGAGAGAAAACAAACATAGTTACCGTCCCTGAAAGTGTATCTATTACTCTTAAGTATAGATAGTTGTAAACGTTCTGTGATTCATTTTGTTTATTCTTTTTATACCCGAGTTTACCTATAATATGCTGACAATGCAGATGACGAATGAGTGTTGTTTATCTCTAAAACAATTCTTGTCATTTCATTGGGAATGTCGTCAAAGGACAAAAATCGGATAAAATGTCGTTCTTGTTTTGTTTATGTTTTTTTTTTTTTTTTTTTTTGTTCTTTTTTTTTTCCAATAAACTGTGGCTTGACATTGCATTTGAATTGTCACCGGTAGGAATGTTTTAATGTTTTCTAAAATGGAGGAGACACCATTCTAGAATATTTTTTTCTTACAAAATAAAGCTTGTCATTTTATGTGCATCACGAAAACATACCTATATAATTTTGACCCCCTTAAATCCCACTTTTATACAGTAAAACTGGGCTTCAAAGGGGTACACTTTATTTGTTCTTATTTCTGCTCAAAAACATAGATTGTGGGTACACGAGTACCCACAATCTATGTTTTGAGCAGAAATATAAAAAAAAATATCAGAGTTTTTATCTGAAAATTATCATTTTTTGGTGGTGAAATTTTCAATATATTTGAATAGGCATGTTTTCATAATGGAATTCTTTGCTGGGCTAGAAATCTTGACCACAGCATCATAAGGCCAGAGCATTAACTGTGGATGCGCAGACTGTTCTGAACCTTCCTATCCCGAATATGCGATGGTACCCTTTACATGTGACAAGGCTCGATTACAAACAAAAAAACACGTATATCATGTGAACAGTACATATCCTGATCAGAGTGCGCAGATGCGCTGACTGGACTCTGATACTTATTGAAGAAATCTAATCATGGCCAGCGCCAAGTAGACGCAAATTTCATAATTAAATGTAAAGGGAAGACATCGCTTCATCCACAATAACTGTTTTATGTATAAGAGCTATCGTTCCTGTGCGAACGGTTCTATAATATAGAGATCAAACATGTTTTTTTATGCATTAACATTCGCCAGTTCCCGTGGGAATTGTTGAAAATCGAGGCCGAATGACTCGGTTTTCAACACCTCCCAAGGGACCTGGTGAATGTTAATACATTGAAAAAACATGTTTGATCGCTATTATTGCATAAAAACTGAAAACATTTGCTACATTTCGCGTTATTTCTTGCACTATTTTGTATTGCCTTTTTCACAGATGTCTCGCGAACGTAATTTCCATGGACTATGCTCGTTTTAGGGCTGGGCAGTACATATCTCGTAATGGCAGCAAATCTGTGGCCCCGCATATTGAAAGTTGCGTAGCCGTGCATTAACAGCGCGTGAGTTGCCTTGTTAATACACGGCTTTCGTCGGTTAATGCACGACCGCTAATAACGTGCGACACTGTTTTTATGCAATAATACTTAATAACTCTATTTTATGATGATAGGATTTATAAATTTCTTTCTTTAACGAAAAAAGTTTTTAGAAGAAATGAAACCTCTGTCAAAATGTAAAGAATATATAGTAATTCCGTAAACAACAAGACGATCTATGTTGCTTTCACACTAATTTGTTTTTATTTATCAGTTCGTGATAGTTCAGTTTATTCCGTCGCTTATCACGAAACAGCAATGACACTTAGGCAACTGTTAAAAAATGTTTGCTCTCCCTTTAGAAAATGGGTCAACTCTTAAAAGAATGGATTTGCTCCCCGAGGGAGGGAGCAAATATTTTCCTTTTAGAGCTGTTCCATTTTCAGATAAAGTTTTAAACAGGAAGACGCAAAAGTCTCATTTGTCCAAAATGGCTGAAAATCTACCCAGTGTACTATAGACGCGCATCGTGCGAAAAAGATACCCACTGCATATGTGAACAGCGAATATCCATGTCAGTCTGTACATCGACACAGACAAATCATGATTGTCACATTTAATCAGAATCTAACCATAAAATTGCCATTCAAACCTGCAGAAGACGACAGTCTATTATTCTTTAGATTTATATTTCTCATGCCAGTAAATAAGGCGTGACATTCCATGTGAATGATCTTCCTAGATAATGCACATGAAATGTAAAGCTTTTTCATTACGAAAACACGCCTATTCAAATATATAGAAAATTTTTCCTCCAAAAATTTAAAATTTTCAGATAAAAAACTGTGATATTTTTCATATTTCTGCTCAAAACATATGTTGTTGGTACTCGTTAGAACCGCCTCTGCGAGGCGGTTCTAACGAGTACCCACAATCTATGTTTTGAGCAGAAATAAGAAAAATAACTTGTACGCCTGCAAACCCCAGTTTTACTATATAAAAGTGGGGTTTAAGGCGGTCAAAATTATATAGGTGTGTTTTCGTGATGAGCTTTTTTAATGCAGAATGATACAAAAGGAAACGCTTTAGAATTTCGTCTGCGACAATTGCGAATGGTGTTCTTTAAGCCTAAAAGTATCAAATGGCTCTACAGGTAAAACGCAAATGAACTGATCAAATTGTGCAGATGCATAGGCTGATGTGTACCTTATCTGTATGCATGTAAGAACCTTTTCTCTTTGCTCCGATGTTATTCATCCTCCTTGAGGCTGCGGTATAAAAACATTTCAACAGTTGCAACAAAAATAAACAAAGACAACATATTAAAAACAGAATGTATATTTGTGTCCTTTTTACTATGCCGGGTGTCGAACTTTAAACCAGTTGCAACAAAAATAAATCAAAGACAAGAAAACATAACTGTTAAAATATAATGTCTTCCCTTTTCCTTTTGCGGAGTTCGGAACTCGCATTTGCCTGGTCATTGGTGTTACAAATGTATCACCTAGACGTCTCCGCTATTGGGCCCAACAGACTTCACAGCAATAAATGGTTTTGTCTATATACACATTGGGGATATTATAGGGACTTAACTATGTCCGTGTCGACGATTGTACGTTTTTACTGTCCAGAATACCATTATAATTTATTTACTTTAATTAAATAACAAACGCAGAAAACATGTTCTCCCTTACCCAATTACATTTGAAATTCTAAATATATATTATATAGCTTAGGCTTGATGCTTCGAAACCGTAACACGAGACAAGTGAGGCCTTCCAGGCCGCTGAAACGAGATATTTGCAATGGAGATGGGGAATGAGGATTGCCTCGCTTCCCGGACCCGTTGAGCTCCTTGCTAGTATCTACGTCCTACTTTTTTTGTAAACATGATTTAATGTAACTATATGTATCTCAAAGAGGCTGTACACTCTCTCTCGGCATAATGAACTTGTTGTTCTATTTAATGTTGAAGGGATCCTTATAACTGTAGCTTATTTCGCCTTTAACGAGTGGTGGGGCTGCAGATCAGGCTCCACTTGTGTGGCGGTCTGGTCTGCATCCGCGCTATCAAACAATACCAGATAATATGTTGTTTGAGGTGAAATTCCGGTTGCCTTCTAGCTAATATATTGGATTGTAATGTAACTGATGTGTATGTTTAAATGTAATAAAGTTTCCAAATAGCATTTTCCTTATAAAGCCCTGACTGAACTCAGAAAGTACAAGTAAAGCAGGGCAGGTAAAAAAAAAAAAAACAAAAAAAACGAGACATAGACCCACTTCTTTTTACATGGTTTAAATGACTATAAAGGACCCACATGCCATTTTGAAACAGTAAGTAGCTTGTTCAGGCAATGTAGACTGTTTGTTGACAGTATATATATTTCGGTACAGTTTTCTAATGACACGACTCAATTTGTTTGTTTGAGTTGAAGCTTTACTGCCCAGCCAACACTATTAAAGTCATATCGAGCCGATCAGTTAACCTAACCACACTTTTATTGCACAGGCTTAGTCCTCTATTTGGTTAACCAGTACTTGTGCACATTCGTTCTCCAGAAACTGACAACTGTCCTTCTTGAAGTAGCGGAAGGTGAGAATTACCACAGAAAATATTTCATGATCCGTTTCAACGAAGTAATGTTGCGGGAGCCGGCGGGATCGAACCCACGACCTCCTGATCACAAGTCGAACGCGCATCCGACTGAACCACCGAGGTCGTCCTAATCGGCTCAAATAACGAATGGACCCGTTTGTCGTACGCAAGCAGTAAATACATTGATCAGAGTGCGCGGATGCGCCGACTGGACATGACAAGACTTTGCAGATGCGCACACTGTTCAGGGCCTTCGTATTTATAACACGACCCACATAAAAAAAGAACTGTATGTCATATGTAATCAGCAAAATCCCTGATCAGACAGTGCATATGCGCACTGGCGGCCAGCATATTTCACAGTATCCGGCGACGCAGCCAATGATTCTGCGAGGAAAAAAAACAAAAAAAAAAAAAAAAAAAAAAAAAGAAAGAAAAAACGGATGCGTACAGGCTCCATGCTTGCCTGAAAGAAGAAATACATGCCTGCATTTATGAATACATGCATACATAACTACGTACATACATAAAGGTATATAGATGCATGCATGACTGCATAGATAAAACTTATGGTAATTATTATTATTATCATTTCCGAATATGTTCCTAAATTATGACTTAAACAATGACTATCATTTCTTGCAAGTACCATTTTCATGACACATCATATTCGGTGTGGTTGCCTTTACTTTATGTTATAATAATGAGAAGAAAAAGAAAACAAAAATACCCGAAAAATCTACAGTACTCTGTAGTGTAAAACGTTCACCCATCCAAGTACTAGCCGGGTTGGCGTTGCTCAACTTCATTGGAAAGACGATTGAAAAGGGAAATATTACGCATGCAAACAGCAAAGCTCCAAAATAGCATACGCATCCGAAGGCGGAGATCGAGGTAAATCAACCAAAGACATTAAATAGTGCACATTGCGAAAAAAATAATATGTACAAATTAGTGTTTCATACTTGAGAAAACATTTAAGTATATTACCAGCATACCTAGTTCAAACCTGCATTCTGTTACACTAGTTAGTACGTTAAATAAATCAAATGCAAAATTAATATAGTGAAGTGGTTCAGTTTTATTTACAACAATAATTCAAGGGGGACATAATGCGCGAAACGCACGCTAGCTCCTCAATACATGTACAGTAGAACCTCGATATTTCAAACTCCAATTATTCAAAATTCTCAATAATTCAAACTCATTTTGAAGTCCCAACTTAAATATATGTATGCATTTTAACCCTCAATTACTCAAAGTCTCAATAATTCAAACAAAACTGTTTGCTTCCTTGGACTTTGAATTATCGAGGTTCCACTGTACATGTAGTCAAGTTTATTTTGTACACTTCTGCATGTCTATCCGTATCGGCTCTAGTCAACCCGGTTAGAACTTGGATGGGTGAACGTCTTACACTACCGGGTGCTGTAGATTTTTCGGGTATTTTTGTTTTCTTTTTCTGTACCTGCTCTGTTTTTACTCTCATAATTATGGAAAAAAAGTAAAGGCAGCTGTACCGAATATGACGTGCCATGATAGTTATTGTTTTAATCATAGCTTAGGAACACACACGGAAAAAAAAAAATAATTATAAGTATGCTTTTGTATGTTCTATGCAGTAGAGCATGCATCCATATTTGTTTGTGTTGAGGTTTTACGGCCCAGTCAACCCGACAGGCTCATGTCGAGCGCGGTCAGTTTACTTAACCACACATTTACTGGACAGGCTTAGTCCTCTAAGCGGTTAACCAGTATTGTGCACATTCTTTCGCCAGAAACTGACAACTGCCCTTCTTGAATCAGCGGAAGGGAGAGAATGACCGTAGAAAATATTTCATGATCAATCTCCACGAAAGAATGTTGCCGACCTCGGCGGGGGTTGAACCCGCGACCTCCTGGTCTCCAGTCGGACGGCGCATCCAACTGAGCCACCGAGGCCGGCACATGCATCCATATACCTTTATGTATGTGCGTAGGTATATATGCATATATTCACGAATGCAGGCATGTATTTCTTCTTTCGTGCATGCATGGGTACATGAATGCATGCATATTTTTATACCGCAGCTTTTAGAATGAAAAATGTAAAGGCAGCCATGAAAATTATATTAACACGAAACTGATAGTTATTACTTCAGTTATAATTTAGGAACATCTTCGGAAAATAACCGTCTGTGCTATATGCGAACCTGCACCTTCCAGCAGTCTGATCGGGGTCTCGTCCGTATACTAAAATGGAATAATACATGTATTATATATATGTGGATAAACAGAGGTGTTGATCGTACTGTGCGGCTGCGCAGGTAAGTAATGCCTTTGACGTTCGCTTGTGATATAAGAGCTTTTCCCATGCGTTTGCATCGCATCACAGAGATGTAGTATCAAGCCAGAAGTCAAAACAATAGAGGTCCTGAAATGTATGTCCTAAGCTTTATCCACCTTAATCGTCTGTAGCACTACGTAATAGAGTCTCGCGTAGAGAATATCTGAATATTGTAAAGTACGCCACCTAACAGTGATGACGGGTGAAACAGCGCGGCTGGACATGCTGATCTGGTGCTATCCTGTTCGTTTAAGCTCGTCTTTTTCTCATTTATGATCCGTATTATGCAAAAGATTCCTATCACACAAATGTGTATGCGGACAACGATAGGCCAGGTGAGCCTGTACGCATCCGTTGTCAGTGTTGGTAATCACGTGGTTTTTGTTATTGTAAAATGCACGGACAAATGGCCGAATTTTGAGGAGAGATTCATTCTGAGCGGAGGTAAGCAGCATTCTCTCTATGTTTGCCAAGTTTTATCCAGAGAGCAATACACCATTTTCCAGCCCACATTTATCCGAAACTAATGATACCAGGTTATCGTCATAAAAATCCGTACTTTGAATAACCACTCTGTCACAAAATTGAAGTGGCGAAGATCGAGACTGAAATACCTGGATAACATGCACGGACGGCAGATAATTTCTATCATTATGAGCGCATGCCATGCCTTTTGGTCACAAATCTGTCGTCAAATAACACATCCAGACAGCTAGATACCGAAACTATCCACTTTATTTACTTCGGACCACTCAGACCCTGAAAATGTACAAACGTGAAAAAAAGATACAATGCACGGACAAAATAATTGGATAAAATGCACGGACGAACGAAAGGAACTAAGATAAGATGCACGGACGGACTATGATCTTTCGCAAGAAAGCATTTCTTTCTTTGCTGCGCGGACCCCACCGGCTCAGCAGGCTTCGTCACCTTTACAACTAAATAACTATACGTTCAGCTGATGCAATTGGTGTTAATGGGTGTACGGTTCCGAGGGTGGGAAACCTCGTGATTTTTTTTTTCGGTAATTAGAACTAATTTAGATAAAAAACAAAACAAAACAAAACAAAAAAAAAACATCTTTCCATAGAATTTCATCTCCATCTTAAATGATACCAAGCTAGGAAAGGGCTATCTAACGTTTTCATAACGTTGGTTAGTTCATTCGTACATACCCTGCAACGAAATGGTTTCCCATAGACACATGCAGCCTGTTTTTGGCCTTGGCTTGGCTTGCTAAGCAGAAGGCCAAAGTAGTCATACCAAACTTTCAACCCCTGCCAAAGCATTTACGGAAAAACCGAGTAAAAGTGCAAAGTACTACCGCTTGCATCTACGCTGAAAAAAAGGGGAAAAAATACATGTATATTTGGGCTTGAACATAATAATCTGATTTAAGTTTACAACAAACTTTGATGGATTTGCGATTTTAGTCGTATGAAACTGTTTGACTAAGAAGTTTGAGCCTTACTTATTCATAATGCTGTAATGTTGAATTTACGGAGATAACCAGTCTAGATAGCCGATAGCAGAACGGAAAAGAACCAGTATTTGCGTATCTGGAAAAAAGTTCAACCAATTTTGATATTTGAAACCGTATTGTGCCGCAAACCTTTGGTAGCTTTCGGGATTAGAACCATTTTTCACACGTACATAAATAAGGTTGGTCTTTTACCATTACCACTCTCTGGGAATATTCAGCAGGGCACAACTTGTCAATGGCTTCTTTATTTTTTCCAGAAGATAGGTATTGTCAAAGCTCGGGAAAAAATAAGCAAAATATTTCAATGTGTCGTCTGCTGAAATTTTTACCCCGAGTGCCAAGCGTTAATTCAGTAGTATTTTGTTGGTGTTTGGTCTTTAATTGCTGTCATCTCGAACGATGAGTAGTTCACAACCATTGAAAGAAGATAATTTTAGTGATATTTTTTTGTCTTTTTTGCTGCAAAACATATGTTGTGGGTACTCATTAGAATGTCCCCAATAAGGCAATTCTAAAGAAAGCCCACAACATATGTTTTGTCGTTAAAAACACTGAAACGTTAACCGTAGATAAAAGGGGGTGTGGCGGGGTGGTATCGGGTGAATATTTTTCTTATTCCTCCATTAAAACATATGTTGTGGGTACTCATTAGAATTGCCCTGCTGAGGCGCTTCTAATGAGTACCACAACATATGTTTTCATGGAAAAATGAGAAAAAATATCCATACTGTTTGATTGAAAAAAGGATATTATCCAGTATTATGGTAACATATAATAACTCACTGAAAGTTTTGAATAAACGCTTATGAAAACCTATTGACAACAGAACACTATTCCAATGCCTAGGCCTCCAGTGCCTGCAGCGCTTTGATTGAATATTGCACGAAGGTGGACAAAATATGTGACAGACTGAAAGCGTGATAACTTTAAAGTTTACAGAATCATAAAAATGCCCCTTAAATACATGTATAACTTATCTTCTTTGTGAGTAACTGCAACTTATGCGATCATTGTTCATTAAATATTAACGAAGAAAGAAGCGAAATTTCACTAATTTGCAGAATGTGATTTTCATATATTTAATTTTTTCAGTTTTTGAACTGTTATAACAAAAATATTGATTAACTAGATAAACTTAAAAGTCCGGAAGCGGTGTTTCTTTTTTGGTATGATATATAGTTCTGCTAACGCTCACGCTAGAGGGCATGGACAGTGTCGCATTTTAAACACATCTCATAAACAGACAGTGAAACCCAGTGTGGTATATTCATTGCCTTATGCGATTTCCTTGCTTCAAAAGGATATGAGTTCCAGAGTTACTTTTGTTACTTCAGATGGCAGAATCTATACCGAATCCAAAAGTCTGCCGGTTCTGTGGCAAGCTGTACCGGAGCAGATCTGGTCTAAATGACCACGAAAGAAGGCACACTAAAAAGGCCCCCTTTTGCTGTTGTTGCGGAAAGTACTTCTACAGTAAAACAAACCTTTTGTGTCACAGGTAAGTGATCATTCAATAATTATGTTGGTTGTAGATCTGGAATCTGTTAGATACAAAAAAATCCAAGTTGCAAGGTTTTGTCCAAAATATTTATGTTTTTACCACTGAATTTAGCATTGGATAATGAAAACACACCTATTCAAATACATTATAATTTTTACCTCCGAAAAATGGAGAAAAAAAAAAATAGATAAAAAAAAAATGTGATATTTTTCGTACTTCTGCATAAAACATAGATTGTGGACACTTGGTAGAGCCGCCATAGAAAAAAAAAAAAAAACAAAAAAAAAAAAAACAGGCGGTTCTAACGGGTACCAACAATCTGTTTCTGAGCAGAAGTAAGAAAAATAATGTATAACCCCTTAAACCCTCCCTTTATTATATAACAATGGGGTTTGCGGGAGGTCAAAATTACATCGACGTGTTTTCGTTATGACGAGATACCAGATCATCACGAATACCTTAAAGAAAAAAAAAATCTACGGAAGGTGGCGTCGGACCTGCTGGGGGCAAAAGTCACAGGAGCCACAACCAGAACAAGGTTATTAAATAAGTTTATTTCATTCTTAGCTGTGCTTAGTTGGAAAACTGACAAAAGTTAAGACAAGGATTATATGAAAAGCAGATGCACATCTTCAGACTATGGAAAAAACTTGTGCAAAGTTTCAAAAAGATTGGTATAAAATTGTATGAGGAGTTGTGCTCATGAGGTACCCACTGTCTATAAATTGAGGGTGAAAATGACTTTTCAAAATGTGGAAAAAACAATGTAAAAAAATGATCTATCAATTATATACCAACCACATGCACATTCTCTTACCATCAAGAAAAGGATGCGAAGTTTCATAATAATCGGTACAAAGCTGTAACAGGAGTTGCGCTCACAAGAGGTACCGACTGTTTATACATAAAGGGTGAAGAATGACTAAGTTCACAATATGGAAAAAAAGTCACAATAAATAATCTAACAATTACATCATAACCACATGAATATCCACATACCATGAAGAAAATGTATGCAAAGTTTCATAATATTCGGTACAAAACTGTAAGAGGAGTTGCGCTCACAAGAGGTTTATATATAACAGTATGTTTGGGTGAAAATGAATAAGTTCACAATGTGGAAAAAGTGACAAAACTTGAATGATCTAACAATTATATCCAAACCACACGCACAGCCTCATACCATGAAGAAAAAACATGCAAAGTGTTAAAACGATCGGTACAAAACTGTAAGAGGAGTTGCGCTCACAAGAGGTACCCATTATCTATATATTGAGGGTGAAAAATGACTAAATTCACAATATGGAAAAGTGACAAAAAATGTTCTAACAAATATACCCAAACCACATGCACAGCCTCATACCATGAAGAAAACACATGCAAAGTTTCAAAACAATCAGTATAAAACTGCAAGAGGAGTTGCGCTCACAGGAGGTATCCACTGTCTAAATATTGAGGTGATAAATGGCTAAGTTCATAATGTGGAAAAAGTAACAAAACATAATTTAACAATAATATCCAAACCACATGCACATCTTCATACCATGAAGACAACACATGCAAAGTTCCAAAATGATCGTTACAAAACTGTAAGAGGAGTTGCACTTACAAGACACCCAGGGTAAATATTGACCGGAAAGACGAACGGACGGACGGAAACTTGCACGCCTTAGTCGCCCATCCTAAAGCAGGGGAGACAACAGCAAAAAACAACAACTGTTGCAAATGCATTGCTGTAAAAGTTTCAGACTTCTATACATTCGTTACATCAGATAGAGAAGCTAATTGCACATTGGTATTTTTTCACATTACTATAATTACCTGATTTACCCCCTGGATCTGGTTGTACATATTCTAGTCAGAGCAATTGATGTTCAGGATTTAGTAAACATTTTGTTTCATTTTAGATGCAACGTTCATGCCACGCCAAAGAAGAAGCAGACATGTAAGGTGTGCCTAAATACATTTGGTACGAGAGCGGAGTTGAAACTTCACACAGATCGTGTTCATAAAGACAATGCGTTTTCTTGCGATATGTGTGGTAAAACGATCGTTATAGAGGCCACTCTGAAAGACCACATGGATTCACATTCGGGAGAGAAGCGATACGTATGCCAGTGTGGAAAAACTTACAGATACAATTCAAACCTGTCAAGGCACCAACAGAAGTGCAGTGCTAAGCGTCAATCTTGAACGCCTCCGATGAAAATGAGCTAACTATGCAAATATACGAAACAAGATAAGAAACGCATAACATGTTTTTTATTTTCTTTTTTTTTTTTTTTTTTTTTTTTTCTTTTTTCAAATTTTCGGGCCGCCAAGGTCTCAAATTGAGCTATAATTTCTATAGTGTCTTTGCTATAAAACGGTATACTCAAATAATTTAATAACGCATAGGTTTTTTCTTTTTTAATTCTAACATGTCGTAAAAAGGAGGCTCATTTGTCGACTCATTGTGTTTCATCGATTAAAAGCACTTCGCATTGACACAGGCGATTTAAAAACTTCAAAGCATTTTCTAAATTGCAATTCGTCATCAATGACGTCTATGTAATGTAAGGTAAATGGCGTCGATATGACGTGGACTCATGCAGTACGTGATGATAATGTCAAACCATTCGCTACCTCATGTCAAGTTTTTGTAATTTTTAATTCAACTCGCTCGAAATAGTAAATAATAATAATAAAAATAATAATAAAAATATGTTAGGGCCGTCAGTTTGCAAACATGCGACACAAAACCTCAAATTTCCACTACAACGATTCACTTTTGGGTCACCATTCTTATTCTGATTGATCTGAACCCGCTATTATGTATAGCATAATTTCAAAACTATTACATCCATGGTCTGGCAGAAGCTTCATCTTTTACGAATACATTTAATTGTTCAAAATATCTGGTATCTTCTGGGAGATATTGACGTTTAGTCACCTGTGTGTTATTTAAGTATCGAGTATATTAGAAAAAGGCACTGTATGCGTTTCTGTTTTGTCGGGTTTATTTAAACACATTGTTAGAAGACGAGTGTGTATTTTAGTAAAAACGTTGCTTGGAAATATTTGGTTTCCGAATATTTTGCAATTCTGTCTCTGATTTTTAGATATCCAGTTATTTATAATTACGTTTAATCATTTGTTTTCTAAACGTCATCATAGCTTACGTTTGCTTATGTTTTCTTTTAATTTGAAATCCTTTAAAGCCCAAGAAGGGTACTGATCGTGATGTATTTGGTTTGAAAGTATTGATCTCTATTTTGGATTTTTTTTTTTTTTTTTTTTTTTAATTTTACGCTGCTGACAGCATCTGCTTATGGTATATTTAAAAGGAAAATACATGGATGGTTCAAAAAGTTCTGTCATTAGTTTAATATCTCAAAACCAAAGGTGATAACAAATTCATAATAGTGTCATAAGACAGCTCTATAATTTGGCCTATTACAGTTGAAAAATCTTTTGTGTATCTTATAAATGTTTGCACGATTAGCTTCGAAAGAGGAGTATCCTAGCCATACTGCCATGTTCTATATTTAACTACCGTTGCTCCCACATTAACATCCCGATTGAACCGTTGTTCCTATAATTTTCCAGGAATACATTATCAAAATGTTCAACCCTTTCAGTGCCATTAAGATACGTTTTGTGGCTGTATATTTTAGAATTTGATCAAATTGGTTTGAGCAAATTAGACCGTTCGTTTCTAAGTGCAATATCTTGATAAAAAGAGACACCTTTAGTTTCAAACACACATGATTATAGATTTCATACCTTTTAGTACAATCTGAAATGAAATTATCGAAAATGGATTGAAAATTGACACGACGACACTTTCATGAAAAAAGGTTGTTGATTTTTTTTAATCATCAGCATGACAAATACCCATCTTTTTGCCTCTTAATAAGCAGCATTTTCTTTTAAATTAACCTGCTATAACTGTAAATAAAACTTACTGACAATTTTGGTAGTCTGTAATGAATCCTTATTGAAATACGAGTGATTCATTACAAGCATGCGGAAAGGCTCTTTCGAAGCTGATTGTGAGATTATGTTTCAAGATATCACAAATAGTTTTCTATAACGAAGTGCCAAATAACAGGCCTTTTAAATGCTGTTACATTTTATTATAGATCGCTCTTGGTTCTCCAGATAATTTACCAGTGACAGAACTTTTTGGACCACCCTCGTAAACTAATATCTGCTTTAGATTGTGGATATCTGTGTAGAAGTTGTTATTTATGGGGGTGAATAAGTGGTTTTACATTGAATTTCGCAAATTTTTGTTTTACGGCTTCGCTTACACGTCGCCATATAACGGAATTTGCGACCGTAACACCAACGTTTACCCTCCCCAAATGACATTTTGAAGACTGTTATCCCCTAAAAATATTTCGAAGGCACAGCGCGTCAACATAATGCTCGGAGACGAGTAGTAAGGTGTCATTTATGGAGGTGAATAGGTGGTTTTACATTCGCAAAGTTTCGTTTTACGGCTTCGCTTACACGTTGCCGTAAAACGGAATTTGCGACCGTAACATCAACGATTTACCCTCCCCAAATGACATTTTGAAGACAGTTATCCCCTAAAAGTATTACGAAGGCACAGCTCGTCAACATAATTCTAGGAGACAAGTAGTATACTGGCTCCTAGCCCTGATAGAGTAAGTAAACAGGACACTAGATTTCATCTGCAGCAGACAACTGCCATTGGTTGAAAAGTTATCTGTGATTTTTGACCTGTGATTATCAGATTATTTCATTCTTGTATCATGATTTGTCTCTCACTTTTTCATTTTATTTAATTTTAAACTAATAAAGTTTATAAATTAAGTAGATGGACTTCTTTTAATCCGACCCTAAATAAGCAGTAAATGTCACGATCTGCGATCACTCTATAATAGAAGGAGTGTACATTGAGCCATCCCGTGGGGCGAAGAGGTAGCAGTTTCCTCGCCTCTTTTGGGCAAAGTGCTGGTTGTTCTGCGTGATATGTCATCTGTGCTTTTCTCTTCCTATTTGTTCTTTACGTGAGCTGCGTTTTATTGTAGTACATTACTCCCTATGTCTTTGTTTTAAGTTCGGCTGCTTTACAGCACGCCATCAAGGTAATCACGTGGGTGTGTTTAACCACACGACCATTGATACAATATACAAGGCAAGACCGGCCTTGTATATTGCTTTATCAAAAGATACACAAAGCAATGGCAGAAAGTGTCCTGTTGTGCTGTTTTATTTGTGATAGTGTCTTCTCGTGTGAGCTGATTCTCATGGACAACATTGTCGATCTTATATGGACGAGTATGGAAGAAAACGCTGTTTTCTAATGAAACGCTTCTACCATTTTCGGATATAAAATGCCGTTTGCAATATTCATATGGTAAATAGAATCTTACATCGTAAGAACCTGTGGCCACTTCATGTGAAATTTATGAAACTAGCCGAAAGCAAGTGTCATAAATCTTATATGAAATGACCACTCATACAAGATAGTTTAGTAACTGGTGGCCATACCTTGTCTGAATAGATCTCAAAATACAGCATCCTCCTTCGTTGCATAGTCTGCAGCACGTGTCGTGATTTGCAGCGGATTCCCAAGACTCATCAACCACATCGTACACTTTCGCTTTACTCGTACAGTAGGCAAACGATCTGAATAATATGAAAATAGCTGTTTTCAAATTATGATTTTTAACACTGGTGTTTAACGTTCCAGTATACTGATACTGCCAGGGCAGGATGAAACCGAACAACACTTTCTCTAGGCAGTCCGAGTCCTTCTTAGTGGAAAACCAGGACTACGTGTCAATCCTTCCGCCAGCCAGCGGCAGAGGTACGGACCCCAGAATGACCGTAGAATAATTCATAATCACTCTGAAAACTTTCCACGAAAGGACGTTGCCGCTGGTCGAACCCGCGTCTTCCAGATCCTCTGTAGAATGTGCATCCACATTAGAGCTACCGGGACCTGCTTCAGATCTGAATAAGATGTTTAGTGAAAATTGTTTGTGTTGAGGTTTTACGGCCCAGTCAACCCAGTGGGGTCATGTCGAGCGCGGTCAGTTTACCTAACCACACATTTACTGGGCAGGCTTAGTCCTCTATGCGGTTAACCAGTATTGTGCACATTCTTTCGCCAGAAACTGACAACTGCCCTTCTTGTATCAGCGGAAGGGAGAGAATGACCGTAGAAAATATTTCATGATCAATCTCCACGAAAGAATGTTGCCGACCTCGACGGGGTTGAACTCGCGACCTCCTGGACTCCAGTCGGACGGCGCATCCAACTGAGCCACCGAGGCCGGCGTTTAGTGAAAAATGTTCATGCTGATAAATATTGCATTCATCGTTTATTATTATTATTATTATTATTATTATTATTATTGTAAGTAGCTGAGGTAGTAATAATAGCAGCAGGTGCAGCATGCATGCAAGTTATAGAAACACCAAGTTCAACCCCGTGGAACTATCAGTGGTATACCTACCGATCTTCATCCAGTCGTATCTGTAACTGTTCAGCCGAGTACCCGATATATTCTCCAAATTCCTTCGCAGTAACGGTGCCTTGACCACGTTTGTCGTTAAGTATTCATTCAGAAAAGAATGTCTCTCCGATCATGCTACTGAAGGCCCGAACGTTGTATGAACCGCCATGTGTCAGGGAATACAGACAGCGTCAATGTTTGCCAGAATGGCTTCCCAAAGTTGCGTCGGTCAACCAGCCACATACTGCTTTGTAGGTGGAAATCTAGTAACACAAACATAGACAAAAATCTATACCAACTTTTACTGTTTTATCTTTCTTGTGCTTTTTAGTAATTTTTGAGATATTTCTGCAAGGAAAATATTCCTTTCAGACGGCGAAATGATTCTTTTCTAACGTTATAACGCACTACGATGCGCCAAAATTATAACAAATTACGGAACATTACAGTCTCAAATGACATCATTTTGAGATGTCAGAAAAGCCCAACTTTTAACCCACCAGTAATCAATATCAAACCGCTCCAAGTCGGCGCTTTTGTTATGGTTCTTTAATGTTCTTTGTTATGTCGGCGTTACTATTTCATTTTCCTTTTATGTATATAACTGTTATTCAGTTACGTTCAGATTAATGAGTCAACACTTATTTGGGAAAGGACTGCTTGACTCGGTTTATCATGAGTCTTAAATGTTTACTTCGTATTGCGACGTCTTTCCTTTGTGGTACTATTGTCGGGGTTTGGGATCCGATTGTATCAGTTCCTGATTCTTGCTCTTTTTAATTTTAATACATGCAATAATAACATAAAAATAATACATCTATAGATTAAGATATTTCCCTCGAGACTTGCAAATCTTATAAACAAATTGAGACGAGCAATCAAATTTTCATTCACTTGATTTGCAACTCTCTCGGAAAATATTAACTGTTCTTTTAAATTGCATATGATTATTTTAAAATAACAATAAACGCAAGACTACCAATGAACGATTCTTCTTTACCTTATTTAGTGTGTAGATTACCTTTTAAAGTCTATCTTGGACATCAACCGCCACCGAAGTGACTGTCGCATTTCTATTCGTGTAGATGACGAAAGGCCTGGGTCGTCTTCTGACTCCCACTTACTTCTTATATCATGACACAAATCTGCAACATCTTTGTCATCCTTTAATCTCATTTCATGTTCAAGACTTTCGGAGAAATGTGTCTTTGCCATTGAAACTGACATGGGATCTGTCAACTCCTCGACCATTATTGGTGTCGGAAGAGTATGCTTCTGTTTCGCGACCTTCATCTAGCATTCATTTGATAATCCCTCAATGCCCCCGCCCCCCCACCCCCCCCCCACACCCACCCTTACACGACTTTTGAGTTTGTGTTAATAAGTGATGCACTTAACCTCATGTTGTTGACGTGATCCGCTAAATTCTGGCTTATAAAACCACTCACATGGAACACCATTCACTGTTAAACCGTCTACTTCCTCTATCCATGAATTATACACATTGTCCCATTTATATTCTGCGAGAATCACGGTCAGTTCTTTTTAGAATACTTAAGTACAGCTTTTTCTGCGATTTCACTCAACGGATTCACTATTTTCACTTTCCTTACACGTATTGTGTCATTCGGTTTTTTCAGTTTTATCTGTTTTAATTTCAAAAACCTTCCTATCTTATTCAACTTTATATCCTTTGGTTCAGATTCTTTGGCTTCTTTTAGTCCTTTAGTCTTTTTTTTAGATATCTTTAGATGACACGCAAGTTCTATATCCAACAATTCTTTCAAATCCACAGTGGTTGAGAGTTTCTTCTGCAACTGCAACGCTGATACTTCATTACATTTGCCTTTCTTATTACAATCTTTTGTCGTCTTAATCAGCGCCAGTATACATTCTGCATCTTTTATGGTAATTTCTGTAATCAAACTACTTGTTTGAGCTGTTTAATTGCTAGTGTCCGTATGAACCCGTTCTTCAACTATTTCAGAATCCTGTTCATCATAAAGTCGTTCCAGTTCACTGCCTCAAGTTCTAATTTATCAGTGACAGAAGACATGGACAGTACTTTCTCATCGACATCAATTAATTCTCTAACTCTGTCTGAGATGGTATCCGCGAGAGTTGTTTCAGGTGAAATATCCTCATTCTCGCTTGACGAATTCTCCTCGCAAGCTCCATCTATGTGTCTATATTTTTGGCAACTTTATAGACCCATTTGTAGCGTTCAAACCTTTCTCTTTATATTACTCACCTCTGTTGTTTCTCTTGCAGAGCATATCACAGTTTTGTTCAATCTCTTCAACTCATCCACTATGTCTTTCTTGCTAATGTCCTCAACAGCTTTCCATAAGTCTCTCTGTAACTGGTAAAGCGTAAGTGGCTTATTGTCCGCAGATCTCACAGCCAATGAATGCCACTGCCCGTCAAAGGATTCGCACGGACTATGAATGCCACCATTATGGCAAGCGGTATGTATTGTTTCAGCAATGATTCTCATAGTACCTGTGTCCAGACTATACCCCTTTGGAAACCAGGCTACAGGGCCGCATCTTATCCTGTTTCTTTCCCAATTTCTGTTAAGGTAGCGGCTAGAAAGACTACTGCCTCGGAAGCTTTCTCGCGATCTATCATACATTCATACATAAGAGCTGATGCGGTCCAATCTCTTGTATCGTACATGTTTACAGTGCCTGTTGCTTTACATGATTTAAATCGTCCTATCATCTTCACAGTTTTACTCTCGTTTACAATGTCTGTTTTTAGTTCTTTAACATCCGGTGTTAATTTACTAGGCTTTCTTGGTTTGTCTTCTCCGTATATACAGACAGCAACTTTCATCGCTTTTTGCTACAAGTCATCCTTTCTTTCCACTTTGAAAACAGTTGTTTCATCTTCGGTCCAACACAAATATAACAGGTATCTGGCGCCTAGAACCTGAATTTCTGACAAACACTGAAGAAGGTATCTTGGTGGGAATTTAGTATGCACTTTCTTTAAAGGACATTTGATTTCAACCGCAATTTCCATTGAGTTAAGAGTTCTGTCTCGTCGCAGACTTCCATCTGGCGATACTACCATGAATACAGTACCGTCGCTATGTTCTATTGAAACACACCCTTCCTCGCAAAATTTTAGATGTGGTTCTACAACTGGGATAATCTTTCCCGCAAGAGTTGCAACAGCCTGCTTCAGATCTCATTAGTCACACCATGTTCTATAGCTGCTCTAATCTCTTCTGATGGCTCTTTTACAGGAATTCCACATATAACCTTTTCACAATGATCTTTCTGTTTGCCTAAGCCATCACAGCCTACAGCTTTGTATATCGTACTTCCTGTTACCTTTGCTAATTCCCTTAGTGAAAACCACTCGTTCGAAGTCTCTGGGCCAATTTGTTGGTCGATTTCAATATACCTATCGTCCGTGTTGATATTGATGCTTTCGTCAATTACATACTTTGATTCATTCAAGAACACGAGATATCTACAAATATCGTCCATCACAGAACCCGCTTTCTTGATATACTGATTTATTTCATATATGAATGCGATTACTGCACTGATAGCGTATGATTATTTGCCTGTGCTCCATTTGGTTTGACCTCCTCTATCTATGAGCTTTGGTTTGCAATATTCTTTTCTTGTACGGAGGTTCTGTATTTCATTTACATCATTTGATATAACCGTAAGCACTTTCTGAAGAACTTTAATCGCTTCAGATTTATATGCCTGTACTCTCACTCGCTTATAATTGTCTTAGTATAATGTAAGGGTGTTTTTTTCTATTAGAGCACTAATCTGTATCAGTTTTTGTTCCAGTACGAACTGTTTGTCTGTTAGTGACATGTTTTTTGTAGACCCTAGAAGATCGACGTCTCCTGAATCCTGTGTCAAAGCCTGTTTAATCTTTTTACCGTCAAATGTTAAACAAGCTGACTTATTTTCCAAGTTCATGCTTAGAGTGTCAATTATATCAGGATATATGCCGGGTTTTCTTTCTCCTTCTATTCCATACGGGTCAAAATCTCTCAGCTGGTTTAGAGCCTGTACACCGAAGTTTATTTCCGATGATTCTGGGGAATAATTTCCAAGATCTGCCATCTTTAAAACAGTGTCACCGTGACTTTTGTAGCCTCTCATAAAATTTACAAATCGCGTACAAAATATTCGCCAACCGAATTTCCAAAATGTTTTAGTTTCGTCAGAATACCGCATCTGTGTCGTTGATTTACATTTGAACCATTTCACTACCTCATTCCACAACAGGTATGCAATGTTTGTTAACGGAAACTTTTTTCTGCTACTAACTCGAAATACTGAAGCATCGGTATGTCTTTTCCGTCCTGCGACAAAGTTTTCATAACTGTTGGCAGAAGCTCTACCATCCTTTTCATTTCTGAATCATCGGCATTATCTGTCAGAAATATGTCATTTTCAACACTATCAGCTGATTCAGTTCCTAAATGCTCGTTAGCCTCAGAAGTTATGTCCTTTCTTACCGAAACCTCCTCGTCAATACGTCTTTTTATTGTCCGGAATGTTTTTTTTACTGTCCGGAATGGGGACCTGAACGGCGATTTGAAAGCTACTTTACCATGCGAATGCAGCCGTTTTTTCCTTTGACGTTGGCTGGCGAAATGGAGATTTTGACTGTGATTTTACTTTCTTGTGAGCCGGTGATACCTGAGAAAAGGGCGACTGGAATGGTGATTTATACGGCGACTGAAACGGCGTTACATCACGAGACCGTTTCAAGTGGACACTTCCCGACAACGTGGCACTGTATGTTGTTCTCCGTCTCACATATTTTGATAATTGTGTCTTCTCCCGTGTCATTTTTTTCTGAAAACAAATAAATAAAATGAGTTTTCATTATAGTTTCAATAAAATCAATATTATGCTGCAGTGGTAGAGCGCTAGTCTTGTGATTGTTGGATTGTCAGTTATAGTCTCACCGGACAAACGAGTTGTGATCTTGAATAAGTCACTTAATGCACATTGCTCCATCGTGAATGACTCTATAAGCCAAAGAGCTTATGTTACAATCAATGGAAAACAAATACAGTTTATACAAATTGAAAACAAAAGTAACGATCAGGAACAGATACAATCAGATCCCAAACCCCGACCATAATATCACAAGGGAAAAAAGTCACAATATGAAGTGATACCAGTAAACAATTAAAACATAAGATAAACCGAGTCAGCAGCCTTTTTCCAAATATGTGGTGACTCCAGAATCTGAACGTAACTTAATAATAATTCTATACATCATAGGAAAATGAAATAGTAACAGCGACATAACAAACATAAAACATCAATGAAAACCGTTTTACTGTACGTGGGTCGTCCAATAAGTAAGTAGTTAGAAAGACCAATACATGTGATTAATATACAACGCATATGAAAAAAAAAGGTAAGTAAAAATTCCAGAGAGAGCCGCAATCACAAGCCGTAGCCCTTCCCAGGCACCAAGAGGAAGAGGAAACGGACAAAACAAAACAAGTCTAAATCGAACAAACATACGAAAAGCACTAAGATTGGCTCTCTTTTCTCCAAGCGAGGTAATCGCAATGCTAAAAGGACTGTTAAACAAAAGAACAAAATAACAAAAGGCAAGACTTAAAACAAATCGCCTCGAAGAATAAACCATAAAGCAACAAAGAGAAAGACTAACACCGGTATCGCCGCCTTAGAACGGTCTGTAGAATAAACCACCACGGGTTTAAAGCACTTTTACAGCCGGCCAACTTTACCCTGGGTCCCGACGCTGCTCTTAATAGAGAAATACATAACAATTCGGTTCGCATAAAGGCGCCCAGTCAATGCACCAAAGCGAAAATATAAAAATCAAATTAATCACTATGATAAACAAAGATGGGTGCTCATGGCTAATTCTACTGTGTGCCAGAGTAAATGAAAACCAGTAGTTGAACCACGGCGGGCCAAGCCAAAGACATATCGTCAAGGCCAAACCCACTGATCAAAGTTTTAGGAAGAGGCCGTCATTCCGATATATACCTTGTTGCCGAAGTGTTTTCAGACTGAAGTTATCTTTTTCTACCAAGGCACTTTATTTATTTGTTTATTTATTTATTTATTTATTTATTTATTTTTTTTTTTTTTTTTTTTTTTTTTTTTAAATAAAGATGCAATCTCAAAAGCCTGTTTGAAATGTAAGGATTAAAGTAGTAAAAGCATGGATGTCGAAATTAGTGTTGCTACTGATGATCGATTATAATCGATCATCAGTCGTTTTTTGCCTCTTGTGACTGATGGTCGGGAACAATTTTCAAAATCGTTTAAAATAGAAATAAAATTCAAAGCTGTCTTTTTGTGATCAACAAAAGTGCAGAAATTTGATAAAATGGCCTCCAATAAGTCAACTCAAATGTACTAATATTTTTTCTTATTCCTCCATGTTGTGGTACTTATCAGAAGCGCCTCTATAAGAAGGTGCTTCTAATGAGTACCCACAACGTATGTTTTCATGGACAAATAAGAAAAAATATTATCTGGATACCCCTCTTATTGATCTGGTGCCAAGAATAAGTACCCGTAAGAGGACTCAATTAAAACTGAATATATCTTCTACAAATCGATTATTAATTGATGATCAGTAGGTTTTACAAAACCGATAATCGACTATGAAATTCTGGCCGATTCCCAGCAGTAGTCAAACTATGAATCCCGGAGTGAATTGTCGACTGGCAACTCTCTTAGATGTCTCTCAAAAAATGGCAGTTAAAAATTGAAAGCCTATTCGCTATAATGTATTCGGCCGCCATGTCTCTCTGTTTAGAATTGAGAAGTGAATTGGCCTTTTAGTTCAAAAGAATGCTTCGATTTAGATTTCCAAAGCCATAACGGAATTTTTATCCATTAGCCTTGCAATATAATTTATTTATTTATTTATTTATTTATTTATTTATTTATTTATTTATACAATATTTAAAGAGGAAACACAATTAGCTTCAAAAGCTAGTCTACATTGTTGTTCTCTATAATATACAAATATAAAATACATACAAATATATACATTAAAATGACAGAGCATTGTAACAGAAGAAAGGTACTAATATGCAAATCAATTTACAAACAATAAAACTAAAGTATATAATAAATGTTTAGAACAAAACTAAAATCTATCTTCATAAAAGATATCTATAAGACTTTGCATCATGCAGGGCACATAAAACTCTGTCATAGGCATGTTAGCTAGTAAATGGTAATATGGTCTTCTTTCTTCTTTTTTTTTTTGTGAACTGTATCACATAATAAGATGTAGCCATAAAGAAGAACACGCACCACACGCACAATGCGATCGAAAGGTGTACCGGAGCGTTACGTAGAGCCTCTCATCAACTCGGCTCCGACTGTGCCATCTATACATGCACCATACCGAAACCCGTAGGTCGAAAGAGCATGTGGCGGAAACGAATGTCCAAACAGCATGACCCTCATACCGGCACTCGGCATGGTGACACACTAGGCGCAGCCGATATAGAGCAGGCATTAAGTAAGACATACTAAGACATTGTCTTCGGCAGAATGCAAGTAGTGCAATGATCTATCCGCACACAAACATATTTAGCTTAAATAACAAAACTTGAGCCGGGACGCAGCACCGAGTATCCCAATGAATGTCCTGCGAAGACTAATTAGCATGTGCCGATTCGTAGGCTGAGCTGACTCTTCGCTAGTCGCTCATTCAGTCTTGTAAGAAAAGCTGTTTTCCGGCTAAGTTGTTAGATACTGTATATGTAACAAAGGAAACAAGGAAGCAGATCTCGACAACATAAAACGCAAAATTTGCTACAAGTAATGTTTATTGTTTGTATCTTTTGAATTCAATCTACACTTTAAAACTGTGTCATTCGTTTTTTTCAGCTCACCATGCGACCTTCGTGTTTTGTGGGAGAAAAATATCCTTGGAAGAAAGGCAAACGAAATCCGACTGAAGAAGAGACATCTTTCAGTGAATATTCAGAAAGGCGGCAGATACGCATCCTTGTTTTACCTATCATACCTACGTACGTTCTGCGAATCGATGTGTGGTTCGATCATCTGGTTCGGCAACTTCCTTACTTTGAAATCATGAATTATTATACGTCCTTCTAGCAAGTCTTGCAGATGCTCGTGGCTTGGGAAATGATGGGTACTGAGTGCTGGTTTTCCGCTTAGACAACCTAAATTAGCCCAGGAAAATTGTGGTTAAATTCATCAGCTGCCCCGCCATAAGATGTTTACTTTGGCTTAGACTAGTATACAAACAATATACCAATTATGTGTCTAATAGAGCCACATTGTGCTCCGTCTACATTGTGCTCTCTCGAGAAAGATTTTGCGTTCTTTGCATATATTTGGGTCTATTATGCATGCTACTTAAACAATATGTCTATGGAAGCGTATTGGTACCCCTCTTATATTTTTTTCACAACATAAATTTATGTAGAGAAACATAATAATAACATGATATGGCGATAAAATATTGTCGACAAATCGTGATAAGTCAATATGATAATGTTATAATATATCGTATTCGCTACATATCTGTATATTGTTCACGAAATATTTGATCGTGTATGACATTTTCTTTGCTACGTAGAATGTTTATCAAGCTGTATTTTTATACGCAATACCAGTAGGTTTTTTCATGCACTTCAAAGAGTTATTTCATTATCGCAGACCATTTTGTCGTCATAATATCTATTGGCAGGAATAAGTAATGTCACATAGGCCACTGAAGGGAAAACTTGGCCGAACAAAATAGATTAAAAAGCAATTAAAAGATACGGGGTTTTTATCGGTACTCAGTCACCATAACGGAAAGAAAAATGTCTGGCACACATGCTCAACCTTGCTTTGAAATACATATACACAATTTTTATGAACAAGTCGGCCGAATGATTATCCCTTTTTCAAAATTAAGATGTAAAAATATACATGTACCCTCGCGTGTACCAAGCTACAATGTGTACAAATAAACATACCGAACCGGTGTACCGGTTTCTCTTGAATCCTGGGTAGCTTGCCCCTCCCCTCTCCCCACACGGGGAGTGAAGCTGCCTTTGTGCAGTTTGTCTCCCCTCCGGGGTGAAGATACCCCGGGATATGCCCCTCACCCTGGGCAGCTTGACCCCTCCCCAGGGTTGAAGCTACCCTGGCCTTAGGAGCTTGTTCCCACCCGAGAACACCTGACAGATCTTAATGCAGAAAAAAAAATGAAAAACATACACTAGCACTGTTCTGATAATTGAGCGTTATAAAAAAAATGTTATGAAATATAAATATTGTTTTGAACTGAGTTTGCGAGGTTTTCCTGTGTGTGTGTGTGTGGGGGGGGGGGGGGGGGGCGGGGGGGAGGGGGCGGGGGCGGGGCAAGCTGCCCATGGTAAGGGGGCAAGATACCCCGGGTTATCATGCCCCCGGGAGATAAGCTGCCCGGGTTTGGTGTGGGGCTTGGGCAAGATAAACTGTTACACCGGCTAAAACTTGATACTGACGAAGAGAGAAACCATTTAGTAGAGCTGAGCCACAACAAATGTATACGGCAATAGATGAGACCGCTTAAATTACTTGGGGTACTGGGACACTTGCAGGATTTTCTCGCCTTCACTAAGCATTCGGTCCCCCTGGTAGCCTCTTTTGATTGGCAAATAATATGTTCCGCT